>ML782812.1:1210831-1222382 GCA_009831015.1 Picea engelmannii
GATTTCAGGGTGGTTGGGAGGTGCTAGGGAGGACTGTTGTCCTCAGAGTTTTAAGTGGGTTCTTGAACATAGGGAGTTGTAGCTTCCATCTTGTTTCATCCATAAAAACCAGGGTGGCAGGGTGGTGTAAGGGAGAACTGTTGTTTCCTATTATACAGGTTGGTGCCTGTGTGACTGGAAGTTGGTGCTTCCATTTAGTTGGTTCTGGAACAATTAGGGAGTTGGTGCTTCCTTCTAGTGGGTATTAGAGAAATCAGGGAGTTGGTGCTTCCTTCTAGTAGGTGCTAGAGAAAATAGAGAGTTGGTGCTCTCAGCAAGTTGTAGCTTGCAAAATAGAGGTTTTAGCCTCAAGAGGAGTTGGAGCTCACAAGTATGATAATTTAAAGAAAATAAAGATTACTTATCATATCAAGAAGAAGAGGTTTTTCCATTTATGGGTTTCCTCGGGAAATATCTGTCTATGTATATTTCATGTTTGTGAATGATGTGTAATATTATATTGCTTACTTCTATGCATATTTGTGATTGTCATTGAGTGTTCTGTGAAGAGTTTAAAATGGGAATAATAGTTTAAGTAAAGTAACAACTGATTCACCCCGCCTCTCAGTTTCTCAACAATTGGTATCATATTAGGTTCCTTTTATCTAAAGGTAGATCAGGAAGCTTAAACATGTCAAGCCATGAAGGAACTTCAACCAATAAGGCCCCTCTATTTAATGGAACAAACTTTGCTTCTGGAAAGTTAGGATGAGAACCTACATAATGGCCCTAGGTGCAAATGTCTGGGATGTGGTAGAGATTGGTTATGTAAAGCTATTTGTACTATCTAATAAGGATGAAAAGCTAGAATTCAGCTTCAATTCTAAGGCTATGAATGCTATTCTGAGTGGGCTTGCAGAAGCAAAATTTGTAAAATTTATGCACTTAGAAACTTCCAAATAAATGTGGGAAAAACTCATTTGCAGTTATGAAGGTAATGAGAAGGTAAAGGATGCCAAGATTCAAACCTATAGAGTACAGTTTGAGAAACTAAATATGAAAGAGGATGAAACTATTGGAAAGTACTTTCTGAGAGTTGAAGAACTAGTAAATGCAATGAAATCACTTGGTGAAAAAATTGAGGAACCCTCTTTAGTTCAAAAGATTTTGAGATCTCTGCCAGATAGGTTCAACCCAGAGGTCTCTGCTATAGAATAACTTAATGATCTAAAAGCATTGGATTTTGATCAAATTATAAGAACTTTGAATTCATATGAAATGAGGATATTTAAAGATAAACCCACCTCTAGAGACGCACCATTTAAAGGAGATAAGAATGAGGATTCTGAGCCCGATGAAATTGAAGAAAAATTTGTGAGAAGACTAAAGAAAGGATTAGGAAACTATCAAGGAAAGTTTCCCTTCAACTTTTTTAACTATGGAAGGATAGGTCACTTTGCATATAAGTTTCCACACAAGAAGAAGGACCATAACTTTGAAGGTGAAGAGAAGTATACATCCAAGAGATTTGATAAAAAGAAAAGTTTATGTGTAAACAATGATGATTCTTCAGGAGACACAGATAGTGATTCCAATGGTGAAGATAAGGTTAATGAATTTTTGCTTATGGACAAAGAGGATTATGTTAATCAAAACATAATAAGTGATGTTAATGATGACGAAGTTGTGGTTGATATGAAAGGTGAACTAATCAGTGCCTTAGAAGAGATTGACAGACTCAAAATTGAGAAGAGAAAGCAAAAATAGTTGTTGATACAGTTTGAAAAGAATGCTAAAAAACCTGATAAAGACTTTGCCCTGCTAAAGGTGGAGTTATAAGAGGCAAAGAAAATAGAGGAAATTCTGAAACACCAGTTATCAGAGAAGAAGGCAAGATGTGAAGCCTTGGAAGACGAGGTAGTAAAAACCAGAAAAGATATGGAGAAGTTCAAAGCATTGTATCTCCAAAATCTTCCAAGCATTAAAGCCTCAGAAGGATTAACCACCATTTTGAATCAAGAAAGGAATCCAAATTGAAAACTAGTTTGGGTTATGAAGAAGGATCAAGATATAGTTAGCCAAGAAAGAAAGAATCCATCAAGTTTGTCAAGTCTACATTCATTGACAATAATAAATGTGGAGAAATAGAGGAAGATAATTAGCCGCCAAGGAAGAGTAAAAGAAAAAGTGCCTGAACTGAATCTGTAAAACAAAGAAATCGACCTACTCAAAGAAGATAACCATTTTCTAGGTACAAAGGTTTTTTATATGGATATTGTTTTTTCTGTTCTAACTTTGGTCACAAAGTTGTAAACTATTCTTTAAGATTTAGATATGAGCAATCAAAACACTCAAGGAATAGATATCTATCGCAACAAAGAATGAGACATCCAAGTAACAAACAATAATAGACTGCAAAACATGTGATGGTTGGGAAAAGGACACAAGTTAAGCATAAAAACCATTATGATCCCTTATTCAATGAACCTGAATGTTACACCTACCATAATTATGGACATAAAGTTGCAGACTGTTGTTTACAGAACTATGAATCAGATCTAATTCCCTCTACTAAAAACGTCAAGGTTTGGAAGAAGAAAGAAAATGACAAGTGTGGATTAGTTTTGTCATCTCAAAGACAAAAGAACCCCTAGTATATTGACATTGGATGCTCCAAACATATGACAGGAGACAAAAATAAGTTTATGTCTCTAAGTGAAAGAAAATCAGGAAATGTAACCTTTGGAAATTATGCTCCTGGTAAAATCAAGGGTAAAGGGACGGTGAGTTTGAATAATGGTAAATGAAAATCCTAGGATGTTCTGCTCATGGATGGGCTGAAACATCATTTTATCAATGTAAGTCAAATGTGTGCTATAGGATGTGAAGTGGTGTTCACTTCTAAGGATTGCAAGATAAAGTCTGTAAACTCAGGACAAGTGGTGGCTAAAGGCATAAGGACATATAATAATGTATATGTGTTGAAAGAAGATAGATAAGAGTGTCATCTAAGAAAACATGATGAAAGTTGGTTATGGCATAGGAGACTTGGACATCTAAACTTTGACCACTTAACCAAGCTCAAAAATCTTGAGGCAGTAAAAGATCTTCCAAAAATATCAAAGCCACAAGACTCTGTATGCAAACCCTGCCAAGTAGGAAAGCTAACCAGGACTTAGTTTAAATCCAAGAGATATACTTCAACAGAGAAACCACTCCATTTAATTCACATGGATTTATGTGGACCATCAAGATAGGAAGGAACATGGAAGGAAAACTACTTTATGATGATCATTGATGATTACTCGAGACTTACTTGGGTTGCTTTTCTCAAAGAAAAAGATGAAGCATTTGAGAAATTTAAAATATTTAGGGCTTTAACTGTGAATCAAACAGTTAAGAGGTTAAATCCAGTAAGATCAGACATAGGAGGAGACTTTATGTCAAGTGATTTTAAGTAATTATGTGATAAAAATGGGATCAAGAGAGAATACACAATCCCAAGAACTCCACAGCAAAATGGAGTAGTTGAGAGGCAAAATAGAACTATGCAGCAAATGGCTAGGTCAATGATGAATGAGAAGAACATTGGTCAAACCTATTGGGTAGAAGTAATACACACAATAGTCCATGTTCTTAATAAATCCCACATCAAACCACATTGTGACAAGACACCTTATGAACTATGGTATGGAAGACCTGCTTCAATCAAACACTTCAAAGTCTTTGGGAGTAAGTGCTACATAAAAAATAATAGTGAGAACCTTGGAAAGTATGATGGCATGGCTAATGAAGGCATCTTCTTAGGGTATGTTACAAATAGTAAAGGATACAGATGCTATAATAAGAGGATGCATAAATTGGTTGACTGTATTGACATAAAAGTTGATGAAGGAATTCCAGTAAGAGAGGTGAACAATAATGAATCAACAATAGAGTATATAGATGAAGTTGAAGATAAACAGGTTCAAGAATCAGAACAAGAAGACTCTGAGTCATATGAAGATGCAAATACTCAGGAAAACTCAAATCAGCAGACAACATCAAATTCTTCCCCCAAGTTTTACTCAAAAGAATCATCCTGCAAGTCAAATAATTGGTGAAAAAGACAAAGGTGTACAAACCAGGAGAAGGATAATAAAAAAAAATGAGAAATCACATATAGCCTTCATATCCATGGTGGAAACCAAGAACTTCAATGAGGCTAGTAAAGACGTAAATTGGTTAAAATCAATGAATGAGGAACTAGACCAGATTGAAAAGAATGACACTTGGGAACTTGTTCCTAGGCCAGCAGATAAAAATGTAATAGGATCAAAATGGCTCTACAAAAATAAGATGCATGAGTAAGGAAATATTGTAAGAAATAAAGCTAGATTGGTCTGCAAAGGATATGCTCAAATAGAAGGACTAGAATTTGATGAAACATTTGCGCCTATAGAAATATTAGAAGATATTAGAATGTTTCTTTCCTATGCTTGTCATAAGAAGTTTAGATTCTATCAAATGGATGTCAAGTCAACTTTGATAAATTGAGATCTAAAAGAAGAAGTCTATATGGAACAACCAGAGGGTTTCCAACTGTCAGAGAACCATGACTTTGTCTGCAACCTGAAGAAAGCCTTATATGGGTTGAAACAAGCTCCCCATGCCTAGTATCATAGACATGATACATATCTTTAAGACAAAGGGTTTAAGAGAGGAACAATTGACAACAATCTATATATCAAAATAGAGGGTAATGATTTTCTCATTGTGTTGGTCTATGTAGATGACATCATCTTCGGTAGTAATAATGTTTCACTAGTAAAATGGTTTTCTTCTGCCATGCAATCTGAATTTGAAATGTCTATGATAGGGGAACTGTCATTTTTTCTTGGCCTACAAATTACTCAGAAGTCTGAAGGAATATTTATTTCTCAAGAAAAATATCTAAGAGAAATGTTGAAAAGGTTTCAAATCGAAGATTCTAAACCTATGAGCACACCTATGGTCACTGGATGTAAGTTAAGAAAGGATGATGACTCACCTAATGTTAATCAGAGTTCATATAGGTCTATGATAGGAAGCTTATTGTACATCACAACATCTCGCCCAGACATAATGCATGTTGTTGGATTGGTAGGAAGGTATTAGGACACACCTAAATAGAGTCATTTTTTAGTTGTCAAAAGAATATTTAGATACTTGAAAGGAACAATGGACTATGGCCTATGGTATCCTAGGAATCATAATTTTCAACTGTCGGTCTATTCAGATGTTGATTGGGCAAATTGTGTGGATGAGAGAAAGAGCACCAGTGGAGGTGAATTCTTCCTGTGTGACTCATTAGTAGCATGGATTAGTAAGAAATAGGGGTCTATTTCCTTATCAACTACAGAGGCAAAGTACATTGTTGTTGCTACTTGTTGCACTCAGATTTTATGGATGGTCCAAACTCTTGCAGATTTGAAGGTAAATTATATTGATCCGATTCCAATTCACTATGATAACACCAGTGCCATTAGTGTCTCCAAGAATCTTGTTCTTCATTCCAAGACTAAGCATATACCAATCAAATATCATTTTCTCAGAGAGAAGGTTACAAACAAAGTTGTTCAATTGAACTATATTCCTTCCACATAACAAATAGTTGATATCTTTACTAAACCATTAGCAGCGACACCATTTGAATATCTTCGTCAGAAGTTGGGGGTCATATATTCTTTCATCTAATCTGTTCACATTGTTAGGGGGAGTATGTGCTTGTCACATATCTGATACCTTCAAGATGTACTACAACAACCCAGGGGGAGTGTGTTTTTTCTTTAACATTGATGTCAAAGTGGGAGAAAAAGTGTGGTAAGTATGCTACAGTGGTATGGTTGGATGTCCAAGTAGAATAGTGTAGTTCTTCAGGTTCTTCAAGGTTGCCATCAATCCTAAAGGGGGGGATTGTTGGAATATTTACAGACATAAGGAAAAGTATGCTTGTTTTTCATTGATGGCAAGATCAACATGATGAGAGTATACTTTTTTTCCAATGATAGCAATATCAACAGCGCAGCGATGATGGCATGGCAAGAGAAAAAGGGTAAGCTCAGGAGGACGAGCAATAGTGATCATTGGATTACCCATCCCAAATTCCCAATGGCCATCAGATATGAATTCAGATAGGAGGAGTGTGCAAAAGAGGAGAACAAATCTCAAATGTTGGATATAAGCACCAAGGACCAACAGTCATCAAATCCTGTATAATTGTGAAGAGGATAAGGCTGATTACTATCCTATAACTCATGATACGTGAGGTCACAAAACAATACTGGCCGTTGGAGCCAGAGGACATGTGGCGATTGATTGGAATTTTGATGACTTGCACATTGGATGAGTCAAAGGAGTGTGGTGTGGGAACTCAAGATACACGAGGTCGTGAAACAATCCTGCCCATTGGAGCTAGAGGACACATGGCGAGCGATTGGCATTTCACTGACTTCCACATTGGAGAATTCAAAGGAATATGACATAGGAACACACGATATGATAATTCATGAAATGATTTGAGTCGTCGGATCACCGAGAAGCCTTGATCATTGATCTGATATGGAACATTTTAGAGTTTCACGAGTTGAGAGATTCGAGGCAACTCACAGCATGAAATCGCAAAATGCGAAATCGTGATTTGATCGCAGTCGTCGATCAAATGGAAAGATCTCAATCATTGATTTGATATGGAACATTTCAGAGTTTTTTGAGTTGAGATATTCAAGGAAACTCACAACAGGAAATCGCGAAATGATAAATTGCGATTTGATCGCAGTCGTCGATCAAAGGGAAATATCTGGGTCATTGATCTTATATGAAGTATTTCGGAGTTTCGTGTATCGTGAGTTTGGAAGCAACTCGCAATAGGAGGTCAAGATATGAGAAATCATGAAGAACCCTCATTCTTGTACCCTAGTCACAGCTAGTGGTCACATTAGCGAGAGAGAAGGGAAGGAGCTAGTGGTACTAGGCTCCATTTCGAAGTTTCACGAGATGGGAAGATCAAGGCAACTCACAGCTGGATATCCCAAAATGAAAATTCGTGAAGCGCCTATTGGATAGGTGTCTGGTAACAGTCGTGATCATGTGGAAGGTAGGAGCTTAGCAAGAAGAGATAACACCCACTGTGTAGATTTATCAAAGAGGGAAAAAGGTGCCAAAGACATGAGTGCGTGGAGGTTCTCTCAGTAACAACTAGAGACAGACTGATTGTAAATTCAAAAAATGATTGATTTCATCTACCATAGAATTCAAATAATATCAGGGTGATCGCCAAAGAAGATAAAGAGTCTCGAGGTAACTGCCAATGGAATGAAGACCCATCATAGAGACCCTTGACAGATGGAAAAACGTCAAAGATTGTAGCTGCCAGAAAAGCCAAAGAATCTCAGGAACGACCACTAATGATGAACAGTCTCAGCATAACAGCCATGGATGAAGAACAAACTCAGCATAACTTCTAGAGGGGATGAAGAGTTAGTTGGATGATCTGGCAAAGGACTTGTCACTTTAAATATACGCAGAACAAAGAAGTGTAGGTTGCTTCTATAGAGAGTTATTCATGTGGGGAAAATCAGGCTATGTAAAGTTGTTGAATCGTACAGAAGAAGCGTAGTGAATATAACATAAATGCATATCTGAGAGAGGAATAAAAATTCAAGGTGTGCATGCAGAGACAGAGCAGAAGAACATAAAGATTATGAAGATGCGAGGAGGAGGAAACTGAAGCAGGTAGAGAAGAGTAGTGTATTAGAACAGTGATGAGACTGGTAAGACATTGATCAATATTGTATCACTGTAATAGATTCAAGAAAGAAAATATTTATATTTCAAGGTGGTTGGGAGGTGCTAGGGAGGACTGTTCTCCTCAGAGTTTTAGGTGGGTTCTTGAACACAGGGAGTTGTAGCTTCCATCTGGTTGCAACCAGAAAAACTAGGGTGGCAGGGTGGTGTAAGGGAGAACTTTTGTTCCCTATTATATAGGTTGGTGCCTATGTGAATGGAAGTTAATTCTTCCACCCAGTTGGTGTTGGAACACTTAGGGAGTTGGTTCTTCCTTCTAGTGGGTACAAGAGAAATCAGGGAGTTGGTGCTTCCTTCTAGTAGATGCTAGAGAAAACAAAGAATTGGTGCTCTTAGCAAGTTGTAGCTTGCAAAACAGAGGTTGTAGCCTCTAGAGGATTTGGAGCTCACAAGTATGATAATTTAAAGAAAATAAAGATTACTTACCATATCAAGAAGAAGAGGTTTTTCCCTTTATGGGTTTCCTCAAGAAATATTTGTCTCTGTATATTTCATGTGTGTGAATGATGTTTAATATTCTATTGCTTACTTCTATGCATGTTTGTGATCGTCATTGAGTGTTCTATGAATATTTTAAGATGGGCATAATATTTTAAGTACAATAACAATTGATTCACCCCCCCTCGCAGTTGTTCAACGAAAATTTCTAGACTTTTTTTTTTTTACACCTGCGGAGTTATACTTTGGTATGAAGAATACTGTAGTGATGAAATTCCCAAATGATTAACCAGGAAGAAATTTGTAGTGATTTGGCAACCCGAACAAAGTTGCGTGACAATAGATCTTGTCTGTTTTAATATTTCTATTTTCGTCCTCAAGGTTTCTACAGACAAGGGTTTTCCTTGTGCTATATCTCTCTGATATACATGCGGGGCCCAACAATAGTACTTGGACAATATCTCAGGGCACTAACTAAGGAGGCTAGACTGTGCCCTTAGTTGTACTACCCTACTACCCATGTACTAAAGAGTATCTTCCTAAGTGTTGTTCTCGGTGGCACTATAGCAGCCAGGCAACCAATCGATTTATCTAAAGAGGGCTTCAGGAAATCTAGGTCAATCCGTACACAGGTGTTTTCTGATGTGCTACCACTCGAAGGGGTACCAATAGGGGTTACAAGGGTGGCCAACAGATGTGCACTTAAGTACCACTTGTATTTCCTACGTGTATGAATCCCTCAACCGTGGGTTTATGCGTGAAATGAAAGATCTTTGTGGCTCAAAGATGCAGGAATATGTCTCTACCCTAAAAAAAAAATTAACCCACAATTTATGCCGAGGAAAGTGCTTTGATACCACTTGTAATATTCCAAATATAAAAAGTATGTAGAACAAAAATAAAATGTTAGAAATGGCAGATAAACAACAATATAACCAAAATAACACCATACTAACAATGAAATGATATCAAAATAACACCAGAAAGAGCACTTTGATTCTGAGAGCAATGTTCACGGGCCTCTTCGATGGGGAAACCTCCAATCGAGAAGAGCTCTATTATAATAATATCTAAGCTCAGGTTCTCATACCCTCGACTCCTATTTATACTAAATATGTCTATCAATAGAACCATCTAGAGGAAGATCCTTCTAGAAGTGGAAGCTTCTATTAGGTCTTCTTACATTTGACTTATTCTACTTTATTGCAAGGTCTTATTAATATTGACCTTTATTACATCGAAATACATTGTTCTACCTATGTGAGGGGTTAGGTCCCTAATAAACAACGAATGATAAGGTCATTGTGAATATGAGCGGTTTGTAGTGTGCATAAAATGGTAGCATGGAGGGGGAAAAATACATGGATATTGTTCAAAAAATCATAAAAATAATCAAACTATGTATATAATCAACTCTAAAAACACCAATCACCAATTAACCTCTGTCTCTATTTCTTTTATTTCCATACAAACTTGTCCTTAAAATTGAGTAATAATAGAACATGGAGTGCAAAAGTGTAAGTGGGATAATGAGGGGAGTCTAATGTGTGTAATATGGTATAATGGAAGGGACTCCAATGGTTACTTTTCTAATTATCCATACAAAACAATGCCATTATCATAATAATGAAATTTCCAAACCTTTCCTATTGCAGAATAAAAATTCATTATTCTATTTCAAAATTCCAAAACTGGTGCTTCACCTCAAGACTATTCATTGTGCCTTTTGTAATTATATTTACAGATTTCATTAAATATAGATTGTTCAAGAAACAATTCAACATACATAACATAGTTTGCGCACAATAGGATCAAGGAAAATGGTATTCCAACAACCAACTAACAGTCGAAGTATGGACAAACTAGGTCTCAAAACATTGCCATCGGTATGCTTTAATCACTACAGAAATTATCGAAATCAACCAAAAGGATCCTCCGTGGATAACACAAACTTAAGTTAATAATTCAAATAACAAAACTTCTATAATTCTTGTCCGTAGAGTTCATTTAACATAAGGTAACTTGTCAACAGAGGTATCCTATTCAATATTGTCATTTAATAGACTATGTTTTATAAATTAATGAGCTTGGCATTATCTCTTAATAGATTATGTTTTATAAATTAATGAGTTTTATAAATAACTCTTCAACAATCCTTTAACACCTTTAATTTCCACATACTTCTTCATAGGCCTTTACAGAAGCTGTGAGAACAATACCCATGATAGCCATATAAATAATTTATAGGAAAAGCCTAAATATAACCCGAAGGCCACAACAATGACACCATTTTGTAACAGAGAGGCTAGAAACAATGAAAATACAAAGACGAGGTAGACCTTAAACACTTCCCACAAGTTTTTCCCACGGGTGAAGCTACAGAGAAACCATTGTTTTATCAACATTGAGAAACACCCACAAACATCATTTAACTATGAATTCACTTGCATATAAAAACCACAGAGACTGTAGTGTCCATTTTTTTTTTAAACATCAAATAATTAATCAAAAATAAACTGTAACAGTTACTTGATTTCAAACAATTCAATAATTCCTTTTTATAGAAGCACATACGCATTTTAAATTTAACAATGAATATTAAAATTTTATAACAAAATAAAACAAGTACACAATTTTAAATACTTGGGTCTCATGTTAACCCTCCGTTTGTTTGCTTTCCTTTTTTATCGTTGTTGCATTGTGTAAACATTGCCCAAACCTACTATCCTCCTTGCCAACTAGGACAACTACCTAGCTCCAGGATATCATATGGATATCTTGGCCCCCCGTGCCCAAAACCTCTAGCAAACCAGTGCCCCTGTACTAAACCTTCTCACTTCCGAACTCAAATCCTCTCTGCAAATCCAAGAGAGCCCCCCAAAATCAATAATCCTCTCACATCGAATGATCCCCTCCTTCCTAACCTTCTCCGCTCATATTTCCCCTTCACCGACTTCCCCCTCTGTCATTACTTTCCTTTCATAATTAATGCCCCTTATCCCCTTATTTATTATTTTATCCTTTCTTATTTATTATCTTATCTTATATTTAATGTCCTATCCCTTCCCCAATACATAAGATTTATTTTAACAATATAATTTATAATCCCCCTTTAATCCTTTACTTAATTAATTAATGAGTCAATTAATAATTAATTAATCCTTGATAATCATGAACAACTAATTAATAATAATTAATTAGTTAATGTTATTTAAGAATTAATTATTGTTTAGCTAACTTTTAGGACAGTTAGATCATTAAATTAATTATAATTAATAATCCTATACATCTATTTAAGCAGGGTCGTTAC
>ML782812.1:1229019-1253417 GCA_009831015.1 Picea engelmannii
CATCTCTAAATTTGTTGTTTGTGAACAAGAATTGTTTTGTATTTAGATATCATTGAAGGATCTGATTCCTAATTCTCCCTTATTTTCCTGCAATAGAATTATTGTGTATCATCGTTGATCTGTAATATCATCCTTGAGATTGAAAATTTAAATGATATCAGTGTTTGATCTTCACTTCATACTAGAGAAAAAAAATAATTTAAAGTGGTATCATCGTTTGATCTACAATGTTATTGGGAAATTTAAAACTTATTGGTATCATCGTTTTATCTACAGCGTTATTGGGAAATTTAAAACTTATTGGTATCATCGTTTGATCTCCAATGTCATTCTGGAGATCTACTATTCAACTGGTAACATTGTTTTCGATTAAAATCATTAGAAGGGCGAATGGGGTTGTGGTTGGAACTCGGTTCAGTGATAGGGTCCATGTCTTTTAGCCTTGATTTATTGGTTTAAAAAAAGTATTTCCTACTATATTTTTCTAAAAGAATTGACCAACTCGGATTTATGATTGTTTAATGTAAAGATTTTTAAAATTTGAGATTGGGTCTTCGATGAAACTCTGTGTGAATTGGGTGCGGTAGTCAATGTACTATTTTCTGTATCTCTCCATCCATTCGACTCATTAGTGTTGTAGGTAGGAAGCTTCCAAATCAAATTCCAGACGCAGGTGATCTAGATGGAGATTGAACCCCATTAGTGGAGAATCAGCAGAGCCTGTTAATTAGTGTTAATTAGTTTTACTCCATTATAGATCGATATTGGCGCAAATACCCAGTTGAGATCAAAGCCCACCCATAATAGATCAGGAATTTACGTGAATCTTTGTCCCGTACTAAATTTGTGGATTTTGATTTGAAGATTCTGTTGTTCACGATGTATTTTCTTTTACGGTCTTGATGCTTTAAGCTGTGCTGGTTTATTCTCTTTTCACAACTTAATGCTCCATGCCAGACTAAATTTGTGGGTTTTCATTTAATTTTTCACTTGTTCACAGTACATTTTCTTTCTACAGTCTTAAGGCTCTAAGTCATGCTAGATTATTCTCTTAGCCACATCTTAATGCTATGTACTATGCTAAATTTGTGGATTTTCATTCGTCTTGTTCACAATACATATTCCTTCAATTGTTTTAATGCTCTGTGTTGTTCTACATTTATGGATTTTCATTCAAATTTCTTTGTTCATGAACTTCTTTCTAGTCTCACTGCCTTATGCCGGTGCTAAATTTGTGGATTTTGATTTAAATATCCTCTAGTTCAAAAACCTTCAATATTTTTTTTGAAGAACTTTGTAACAACCCTAGTAGTTAAAATTCGTGTTAAAATTCGTATTGCATTTTTTTTTTTTTTTTTGTTATCAAAATTTATGTGTTTTGTTTGCAGGTTAAGCATGGTTGGAGTTGGAGCTGGGAACTTGGCCCTTAAGGACCAAATTTATATTTACCCTAATACATTTATTTAGGTATTTACTATAACTAATAGGAGTATTTATTTAAATTTATGGGTGGGTAGGTAGGCCCTTGGTTCCAGATTTTGAACCAGGGCTATGATACCATGTGTAGTGTCCATTTTTTTTTTAAACATCAAATAATTAATCAAACATAAACTGTAACAATTACTTGATTTCAAACAATTCAATAATTCCTTTTTATAGAAGCACATACGCATTTTAAATTTAACAACGAATATTAAAATTTTATAACAAAATAAAACAAATACACAATTTTAAATACCTGGGTCTGATGCTAACCCTCCGTTTGTTCGCTTGCCTTGTTGACCACTGTTGCGCTGTGTAAACACTACCCAAACCTACTACCCTCCCAGCCAACTAGAACAACTACCTATCTCCATAATATCATATGGATATCCTGGCCCCCGTGCCCAAAACCTCCAGCAAACCAGTGCCCTTGTACTAAACCTTCCCACTTCCGAACTCAACTCCTCTTTGCAAATCCAAGAGAGCCCCCCAAAATCAATAATCCTCTCCCGTCGAATGATCCCCTCCTTCCTAACCTTCTCTGCTCATATTTCCCCTTCACCGACTTCCCCCTCCGTCATTACTTTACTTTCATAATTAATGCCCCTTATCCCCTTATTTATTATTTTATCCTTTCTTATTTATTATCTTATCTTATATTTAATGTCTTGTCCCTTCTCGAATACGTAAGCTTTATTTTAACAATATAATTTATAATCCCCCTTTAATCCTTTACTTAATTAATTAATGAGTCAATTAATAATTAATTAATCCTTGACAATCATGAACAACTAATTAATAATAATTAATTAGTTAATGTTATTTAAGAATTAATTATTGTTTACCTAACTTTTAGGACAGTTAGATCATTAAATTAATTATAATTAATAATCCTATACATCTATTTAAGCAGGGTCATTACAGAGACCAACTTCATCCAAATCCAATACATAGTAAAAAGCAACCCCATATGCCATAACCTTGTACCACAAACTACAAGTAAATGCAAGAGAAAACTTTTGATTTAATTAATGAGCAAAGTGAGAATTCATGGATGGAGTAGCAAGAACCTCATACTTGGGTGCAAAAGTGACAAAGAAAATTGACAAAGTCTAAGCACTTCTTCCATGGTCGAGCAAAACGGAGGCAATAACAACCAACAAAAATAACCAAATGCAAAAAGCAAGGGTGGTGACCATCAAGGTAGGTTAGAGTGATGTGCATTTACTGCATGCCATATCCACACTTAATCCTTCAGCCATAGCTAGTACAAGATAGCTAGCCATCCAACGTATAACCCATTATTTCCATAACAATTCAATGCAAGGATATGACACCTTTTCCTATACTTTCAGACCTTCACATATGCACCGACCCCAATATAATATATGTCAACAATTGCTAGGGGATCCATGTCCCAACACTTATGAATTTCAAAATTTAAACAATGGTTCTTAACTCTTTAACATTAAATCATAATGTAACAACCTTATACAACTTCAATTCTGAAGTTTAAACCTTCATTCAAATTATGTGTAACATAATAGAAAAGTGATGATCATATAAAAAATACCATTTCACTTTTAATCAAATCGCCCATAAGCTTGTTGTTTATCCATTTTGTTTTAAAGAGTGATTTCAAGACAATAAATTGTAGAATTCATCTTGCAACCAAGTCGTAAGCACATAAGAGATGAGTCATCCTCCATCATATTCACACATGAGGTCCCACCTATTTAGTATTATTATATATAAATAATTAGGCATTGCAAGCAATTTGCATGCAGGTACCCTACGTTGCAATTTTGGGTGTCAACAAGGGGTATACCTTTAATCAACCCTTCCACATACTAATGATGACATAGGTAGACATGGGCTTATACATCTAATAAAAATAGGGTCAGGAATATGGGGAAACCTTCCCTAATCACCTTGAAAATCCCAACTTCTTTAAAAATATCTTGTTTAGTGGAAAACAGATTGAAGCATCTATGAAGAGGATTTTTATCACCTAGATAAAAAAAATTCCAAATCCCAAAGATTGAAGCATGGATAATATAAATGACCATTCCACTTGGTTGCATGTTTTTTCAAAATGAAACTTAATAAAATGGCCTCTCAACCCCACACATCTAGTCCATTTCATACCTTCCTAGAATGAAATGACATTATGGAGGATTAAATAGAGTCATATAAAACCAATAAGCTTTTTCCTAATAATCTATGATAATATGTAGCAACTTTGTAAGGATAAGATGACAATATCTTAAAGGAGACATTGAGTAGTGTAATTAATGGCTACCTAGTAATCAATTTCGAGTCTCCCATTTGACGAATTTTATAAAGCCTTGTTAAATTTTATGGAGTCCCCAGTAATCGGTTTCCCAAGGAACCTTTTATATATAGGATTTGTGTACACTTTGAGAAATTTGGTCTCGATGTATTCCCATGTGGATTTGAAACTATTCAACATATAAAACTTGTCATTAAAATTCACCATTATAGTTTCCATTATCTCTAGTATGGTTAAACCATAATAAAAAATTATTTCATGCTTGGGAGAAACCTTTCAAGGTACCATGTCAATACATTTTTTCATGCATAACCTATATGCATTGGTCATACCTTGAGATTGATAGGTAGTACAAAAATGGTAAAAATATTTTCATTCAATTCCTTTTTGGCAAAGTCTAGACTTAGGGCCAATCTAAAGTGCAAGCTCCCAATGGGGCATGTAAATAGGTTTAACCCTAACTTTTGATCATAGTATTGGGAATTATTGGATTATCCATAAGTAATATAGTTTAACTCTAGGAGGTACTCATATATCAAGTCACACAACACAACTAGTCTTTCTTTTACAATATTGGGTGGATATAAATGGAAAAGGCCCAATGCCTTGCCATTTACAATGAGGATCGCCAACACAACTCTATTATATGGGTTATTTCCTTGATCAATAATATAGTCAAACAGATTGAATGAGATAAGAGTTTCTATTTTCCCTCACACATCCTCATGTGTGTTATGAAACATGGAAGCACTATGTCAAATGTATATTAGGGTTGTGAAACCAATTACCTTAGCTTCATGTAAACACATGATTTGAAATTTTGAAAAAAACAAGTGAATTATGTGAACCATGACATTGTTAACTAGGTTTGTAAGACCCTTTCATGCCAAGTTGCAACTTTCATTTAGAATCATGAAGAAATAAATCCATCTCTTCATGATCCCTAACACTTAACACTTGATATGAATTAAAAGGAACAATTTTCGTTTTTTAAAAATAATACATCACCTATCCATCATGCAATATTCCAAATATAATATAATATGTAGAAAAAAAATATTGAGCAAGAAATAGAGGAACAAAAATGATATATCTAGAACAATATAAGAATAATACTAGAGTAACACCAGAAAGAGCACCTTTATTAATGATAGAAATGTTCACTTGCCTCTTTGAGGGGGAAACCTCCAACAGAGTAGATCTATATTACAATAATATCCAAGACAAACTTAAACCATGCATCCTACACTTATTTATACTAATTATACCTTCTAAGGAAAATTCTAGAGGAAGATATTTCTAGAAGCGAAATCTTCTATTAGGTCTTCTTACATTGACTTATTCTCATTTATTTATTAGACCTTATTAACTAAAGTCATCCTTTATTACATAGAAACCATATTGTTCTAAATAATGACCATGGAGAGGGGTTAGTATTGGATCCTAACATTCCCTCGCCCTTCAAAATAAGTATTGTCCTCAAGGATGCAAGTGCAGAAACTCCTAAAGTATGGTTGTTGGTTCCCAAGTCGCATCGTCTAGTGATGTTTCCTTCCACTTGATCAACGCTTCCTTGATGGTTTGGCCATAAAACTAACATTCCCGGTTGTTGAGGACTTCTTTAGGTTGGAGCCGATGATCCCTCTTCATCTAATTATGGTAGGATGGTTTGAACTAGGAAAGTCTGTCCCACCACTTTCTTCGGAAAGGAAACATGAAACACTGGTTGGATTTTGAAAGTAGTCGGAAGAGCCAATTTGTAAGTTATTGATCCAATATGCTTGATGATATGGTAGGTCCCATAAAACTTGGGTGCCAACTTATGATGTCCTGGAGCTTTGAGAGATGTTTTATTGTAAGTTTGGAGCTGGAGAAACACATGATCCCCTTCCTGAAAAACCCTTTCGGAACAATGTTGGTTAGCCTTTTGCTTCATGGGATTTTGGGCCATGTGGGGGTTATCCTTCAGAGTTGCAATGGTGGTTGTGAAAACTTACAGCATGGTATCAATAGTTTGAACCTTGGATGTTCCTGGAAGATAGGTAGTGACTGTCATAGGCCATTGGCCATGTTAGTCCCTAAAGTTTCACTTGAATGTGAGAGGGCAAGCTAGGGCATCATCAAGTTATTGCAATGGTATTTTTATAAAGGATTTTCTGAATAGGTTTTAGAAAATGGTTGAAAGATGGCTCAAGGATACAATAAAAATATATAACTCAATGTAAAAGGAAAATAAACATCTCACTAGATTAGTAAATGATAGACACTTTAATATATCATATGGTAAAGTAAATAAAGAAAGGAAGATATATGAGTATCCAATTTGTCAACTCACACATGGATTTATCATTCCCAAATATCATTAATAAATAATAATGTTGTACTTGAAAAAAATCTTAATTATGAACAAAAACAGTAAAATATTCATTGTGTTACTCACAATCAAGAAATCATATGCTTTGCAACATAATAAATGCATTCAAGTAAGAAAAGAAAAACATAATAATATGAAAAGAATATATGACCATCAAAATGCCTTTTCCATTTCGTGCCAATATGCAAATATTGTCTTTGTCTTATAGTGGAGTCTTTACAAAAATAGCCCTTGATTTTCCAACTAATCAACCCTTAACTTCTTCTTCTCCCCAATTTATATAGAAAGAATACATATTTATCAAGATCCAAAAGAAATGGATATGAAAACCTCCTCATATATATATAGTTTATTTTTTCAAATAATCAAGGAGGATATTAGATCTGATCTCCAAGTCGAATTGATGAAGTGGCTTCTCAACTATTGTCCATGATATTTTTTAGGAAAATAAATCTGGCAAATTCCTGAAAAATAGGTTCTAAAAATCTCTTTGTATCTCTGAGACTGTGATAGTTGTGTAAAAACAGACAGAGGTTTTTTTGAAGGGGCCTGGTCCCAACAAAAACCTATTTTGGTTTCCAATAATTCATCTCTAGATGCTTTGAAACCTTGCCAAAAATTGGTCACTAAAACAAGAAATCATTTATTGTGAAATCTATGAAAAATAGGAATCAAATATATATTCGAACCTATTAAAATATGATAGTTGTGTAAAAACCGAGAGATGTTTTGTGAAGGGGCCCATTCCCAACACAAACCTCTTTGTTTTTCAAATAATTCATCTCCATAGTTTCATAAATGTCTCTTGAAGTTAAGGACTAAAATGGGGAAAACATAATATTTCCTGTATTTGATTTCTGTCTCTTCTTCTTTATGTTGTGTTCATCCTGAACTCTGGCTGTTGTTCAACTGGAGCAGGTAGATTTATGTCAATGGAGGTTCAGGGATTTCTCAATTTAATTTCATACTTTGAAGATGATCCACTACCAAACCCCTCAACTTCAACACTTTTTGATTTTTCAATTTCTAGAAAATCATGTAACTAGTCTATTTATGGAAAAGGACCATTTTTATCATCATCAATTTCATATGTGCCTTTGAATGTAGATTCAATGACTAAAAATAACCTTGTGGTTTCCCTATTTACAGGTCTCTTTGAACACTGTGTAATATTTTTTCCCTTTTCACGTGTTTTCCTCTGTTCTTCAGATTCCTCCTTTGACCTGTGTGAAGAAGATGCCAATGTGTGTTTTTTAATCTCTTTCTTAGTATCTTATGAAATGTCTTCTATGATAATAATTTTTTCCTTATTGATAAAAGGATGAAACATAGCCTTTGAATTCAGCCTAAATTTGTTTGCAACCCTGGTGGAATTTCTTCTAGGGTATTTAGATACAAGTTTCTTCTTCTTACTTTGTTTCTTACCCTTTGCAACCCTTTTTCCTGTAGACTGTTTCTTCTATTTAGATGGACTTTGGACTGGGCTTGTGGTGTAATATTTGTGTTCATCAGGTTCCTCTTTAATGTCTAGATCAAATTGGAAATCAATCTCTTCATAAATTTTAAGTTATTTACCTTAACCTGTAGTGATCTTCTCATTAAGTTTTCCCATAGGCAAATCACCAATTGTTTGTTTTGTATGTAACTTTATTTTACTAGCATGAGTTATTAGGGTTGCAAGGGAGTTTTCTTTCACCAAAAAATACGTGGCTTGAGAGGCCTTTTTACATTTTCCATGTTTCTTCTCCTTAATATTTTTAGACTGAGTTTGTTGGGGTTTAGGTTTTAGTGACTGAATTAACCAGTCCCAAGACCTCTAAACTTCATTTAAAGAAAAGTATACCAATGTTTTTCTCAACCCTTGATGAAAATGACTATTCTTTGTTGTTGCAGGATGTGACTTAATCCTCTTAGACATATTAGATAGGATTTTTAATAAGAAATAAGGTAGATTAATAGGGTATTCACCATTCACATGAATTAACAGTCTAATATGATAAATATGAACTAGAGAAAATATGCCTTCGCAAGTAATGTACCTGTGAATGATCAAGATAACAGTATGTCATTCTTGTCTCACCCAACCATGTGGGATGCCTTGGCTCCAGTTGGGGTTTTTCTTTTCTGGAATTAAAAATTGATTTACAAACTCCATAACTAAATTTTCTTTCTTCCACCATCTTTCCCCATATACTGGTAACTTGCAAGCTTTAGTTATGGAATGCTCTGTCACGTGCATGAGGAGTTTACCAACCATAGTTTTGAAACCATCGAAATTATGTGCAAAGATCATATAAATATGCTCTTCATGACCCTAAAATGTCGAGAAGAAGTTGGAACAACCTGCATATTTAAAATTTTGTGCCATCTGAGGAAAGGCTTCGAGTAATTTTGTCCCTTCTGGCTCCAACCTGGTTATCTGCCCACACTTTTTGGGCACCATGACACTGATACAACTCTGTAGAAAATTTCTAAGAATGTCAAGGGTTTGATCACCTTATTTCGAGCACTGTTGAAGTTTGAGGTTTAACCGTTCACCTGCATAGTGGTGGGCCCATGATATCACTTATTTTATGACGTTAATTAGATCCTTTTTGCCCAATATGTATCTATGTTTTCCTGTTTTGAAGATTTTTTTAAGAGATTTTGTGTCAGATCATTATGATTCACACCAGGCATGAATAATTCATGTTTTGTGATGATTCTGAGTATAAATCAGCATGTTTTTATGATTCCAAGAAACTAATTCGCATTTCGTATGTCACAGGGAAAAATTGCAGCTTGTTTTTGCATCTGGTACTCCATCTGACACTCAGTCCGGTACTCCATCCGGCACTCCGTCCTGCATAAAAACCATGGGAGATTTGGTGGTTAGCATATCAGTGGCCAGTGATGGGAGAATCAAAGACATGGATTTTTCTTGTCCTCGTGGCCTCCAGCTACTGAACTCTTGACAACTCGATTTGGGTTGTTATGTTGGGTGATTATTGGCTCACCTCATTTCTAGAAGCCACCGCCAGTTAGGGAATCTTAAATTCGATTTGATGTTTTTAGAGAGGGTCGACCCTTCCAGTGGTTGACCTCTTAGCTTGTAAAAACTATAAATGCCACCTCAATGGTCAGAAAATTGTTAAGTAGAGAGTTAGAGAGAAAAAAGACAATTTATCTTTGTTTTCCTATTTTCATTTTGCCAAAACTGTGTAAAGACTGTCTTTTTGGTTTTAATGGTGAACTCGTGTTGTTGAAGCTCATGGTTCACCTTTGAAGAGTAACCACAACTTTTTGGGGGGGGCAGCAATAGTCTAGGTGGATATCCATTTAGTTTGCTTATGAATTGAATAGCGTAGTTGTCTTTTTATTCATTTTTTGTACATGAATAGTCACTTTTATTTCTTAGTGTATAAATTGTCGTTTATGATTTAATTGTCTTAGTTCAATTTTGTAGGTTATTATGAAGGATCGGGTTAGTATACAATGATGTGTTAGTTGATAGGAAACAAGCTTGCAATCTTAGATACTAACCATGTGTGTAACTAGATGATAAATTAAGTTTCTTTATGCTGAAATAGATGATAAAAATATAATTTAAAACAAAGTTTTTAATTCATGATTTCTTTGACAGGGTTTCGATGGATGGATAGTCATTAGCCTTTATTTTTCAATTCTAGTTTGCCTATATAGTTTCTATTTAGCTTTATTTATTTAATTTTCATTTAGGTTTTTCATTTGCTTACTTGTCATAGGCTGAAATAGTATTTAATTTATGTTTATGAGTATTTCCTCTTTTTGCAATTTGAATTGTCAAAATAGAACTAGTTTAGTTTACTTTATGCAATTTATTTCTTATATCTAAGTTGCAATTTTAATTCGTATTTAATTATTTAGTTTAGTGTAGTATGAGTTTGCTTAATTAGTATAGAATGCAATTGAATTTACTAGAATAGTATCTTTATACTGTTGATGATTAATGTATGATTGAATAATCACATGGATATGCAAGATAGTTGGTGTTGCTTCCATAATGGCTAAGTTGTCATTGGATTGCCTAATTCACACTTTTCACTTTTCTATCAAAGTCAATATCGAGTTTATCCCTATTGAAATAGCTTTCAATGTTAAATGCCATCATGCTATTATAAGACACCAAAGACATAACCATCAACCCTATATTTGAGTTTTCTTTCTTTATTAGATTAGAAGATAGTTTCTTGCTTTCATAGATTAGAAGATAGTTTCCTTGCTTTCATAGATTAGAAGAAAATTTCCTTTCTTTTGTAGGATAAATAGTCTTCTTTCTTTGGTAGATTAAAGAGTAGTTTGTCTATCATAGATTAAAGATTAGCTCTTAATTCCTCTTTCTTTCAATTTAGTAGATTTCCTTTCATAAATTAGAAGTAGTTGTGAAGTTTAATTTAAGAATAGACTTCACTTGTTTCTTAGCTTAATTAGATACGTATTGATTAGTTTACCTGATGTAGAAGTTATCATAGATTAGTTAGTTGTTTACTTGCTTCCATAGGATAGTTGCTTATTGAATTTTAGAAGGTTAATTACAAGTAGTTTTGTCATTGTTATTACTTACTAGGTAGATAGTTTGTTTTTTATTATTGTTATGATTAAGTTAGTTTGATTTAAGTATGGATTTTAATTGCTTTGTAAGACCTATCCATCGATCCTTTGTTCAAAGGTTACTTAGGGTACATAGTTTGAGTTTCTTAGTAGGGACTAATCATTAATAGTCTTTGCTTGAATAGATTAGCCCTTAGATAGCCACTTCCTTAGTTAGACTATACTACCTCAAATCCTTCTACCTTGGAATATATATTGCTACAACTATAAGTTTACTTACCTTGGGGTGACAATTTAATTGAGGTTTTTTAGTGTTTTTGTGTGCATATAGAACACCCATCATTTTTGGCGTCGTTGTCAGGGAGTTGTCTCAAGGTAGGAAATAGTTAGGAAATAGATCATTTCTAAAACCTTAGCATTATATTGGTGGAGGGGGGACTTTAAGACGAGAGGTAAGAGCCTGCGCATCTGCTATTACAGGCTCCCCCAAACCTAATGGTAGTTTTTGTTTTTTTTTTTGTTTTCTTTCATGAATAGACCTAGAGACCCAAAAGGTAGATACATTAAACCTACATCAGATCTTTCAACCAAGGTTCCTTCTAACCTTTTTGGGGGAAGGAAAATTCCACTCATAAATTCCATAGACTAATACCAAAAAACATCACAGAGATCCTAACTTTGAATACATCATAGACCCTGAACAGGTGAATATTTTGTTTGGTATTTCAGCCAACGTAATTATCTCTCAAATTGACACAGAAATTTTGGCACCAATAATCTCAACAGGCTCAAGTAGAGTCCCAGAAATCCAATATGTAGGAAGACCTTTCCATCAAAGGGGAACCTTGTTCTCTTCAGAGATAAAACCACCTAGGTAATCTCTTTTTGGAAACCAAACCAGTATGGATGATCAGGGGGATCACAACAATGTAAGACATGGGGAGGAAGAAGAGGCTGGAAACCAAACCGAAGCTACCTTCGGGTTTCCAATTTTGGACACCACCCCAAATGTCAATATGAAAAATATTCCTCTCTCATCACTACCCACCTTTTATGGTAAAAGCAATGAAGATACAGATACCTTCATATTTGAATTTGACATCTTGTGTAGAAGCCACAACTACTTACAGGATGCCCAGAAACTAAAACTCTTTCCTGCTACCCTCAAAAACTCTGCACTAAGATGGTTCATGGGGTTGGGAGAATATAGCATTTGGTCTTGGGAAGCCATGAAATATATAAGTTTTAAGAAGTACCAAGACTACTGCGAGACCAAGGAATCTCGTAACAATATTTTCAAAATCCATTAGTTAGAAGACGAGACCCTTGAGGATTATATGGAAATATTTGGTTATATCTCCCAAAAATCAAAATACCATGACCTCCCAGAGGATGCAGTTAGGGATCTTTTCCTTAAGGGAATTTCAGAGTAATACCTGGAGATGCTTACCCTGATGGAATTAGGTGACATCTCTCATAAACCATTTCCTGAAATATGTGAAATGTGTAAGAATTACTCAAGGAGTAGAGATAAAATAGGGAAGAATGTTTGAGACCCTTATAACAGAAACTTAAAACTAGCTAGGTCAGGTGGTATCACAAGAGCAGAGATAGGGAAACTTTTAGAAAACTTCAAGACATATATATTAAGCACAATAGGTTCCTATTTGAACACCCTAAAACTTAAAAATAAATAGGAGGAGGAAAATGCAGCAATGAGCATATATTGCCAAAGATGCAGGAGGAAGCATTCCTCAAGGGAATTCCCATTAGATAACATTTCATTTTGTGGCTTCTACAAAAAAGACTATTCAACTAAGAAATGTTCATCATTGTCCAATTTTTTATCCATCTATAGGAGTGGGGACCCTGGGGAATCCTCTTATTCACCTACGAGGCCATGGAAGCCTAAGAACCAAACCACATACCTAGAACCACAATCTCAAGTTCCACCTTATTATCAACAACAACAGTGGAACTCACCAAGTTGGAAAAACTGGTCTGCACAGTACCAACATCCTTGGCTTCAAGGATGGATAGGAGGGAATAACCAAGGGAACCCTTAAACTCCACCTATCTCTATGCCCAACCATCTGTATCATCAGTTTCCACCGAACATCACGTAGCTTTTGCCAAGTTTTGTTCCACCACCCTTACCTCTTATTCCACAACAACAACCGCAACAATATCAAAATGCAAGATCCCCAAGACTGACATTATTACCGGCACAACCAGTGCCCAACCCAAATAACAAGCCAACTCAACCTCTTCATAATGTTGGGTTGCAAGTTCCCCCTTGTTCTTGAATATTTTCTGAATTTTTCTACTGTACATATGTAAATAATTTTGAATTTTGTTGATAAGAAATTCTAGAGATTTATGTAGGTATTTATTTCACCAGGAGTAGACAGTTCAAGGAAATATAAAACAAGGATTTTTCTTCAAAACATTGTTGTAATTGAACCTTGTTTTCTGCTAAGCATCAAATGAATATTGACTTGCTGTAATTAGCCATATTTTTGCAAAACTTCCCATCTTCTCTTTTTCTTAAGGCATTTTAAAAAGAAGATTGCTCTCAAAAATATCCACCACTATATAAGGAAGTGATACCATAACCATCAATCTTAAAGGTCTCTCGTGCAGTTTCCCCAAGAAACCTGAGTAAGTGAGTAAAGTATCTTTATTAAAGAGTAACAAGGAGGTCTGATTAGCAGTTAGTCATGAAAACATCACAATAACTTACAAAAGAATAAAGTGAATTGAGCCTATAGATACCTTTTTGTTCTTTCTCAATGTTACCATCCACTACACTCTAAATATCTTGATTATATCATATATTTAGATAGGCCATGTCCTCTTAAGTACCCCTTACATCAGGACAATTACTAAGGAATATAATAAAAAGTCATCCTCTAACATAAATACCATCCCAATTGAAAAAAAAGAAAGAAAAAGTTGTTTTTGAAGCTGTCCCCCCATATTCTTACACAAAGAAATCTTATACTAAAATCTTAAAAGATGGAGGGCTAGTCTCTGAGGGTGTAAGAGGATAACCCATCGGGATACTGAACAAGTCTGTTGGCAGCGAGTACTAGCCTGTGGTATGACAAGGTAAACCCATCAGGGTACTAAACATGCTTGCTGGTAGTGGGGCATTCTACCTAGCGAGGATGGTAATCTGAAAAAAAAAAATAATAAATTTAAACTTGTCCCGATGTACAACATTACTTGCAGACAAAGATGACATGAAGTATGTATGGTTAAGATAAGGTTAATGAACTCCATAAAATTTCCATTGGGAACTAACTCTGAGACTTTATTGAAACTCTCTTGCCTACCTCTTCTTATCTATATATAGGATCTCTTATCCTATAGGTGGGGCCATCTTCTAACCGTCTCGTCAAACCAATTTGTGAAATTTATCTTTACATTTTACAAACTATAAATCTTCGGCTATCGAGAGAATTGACTAGTTTCCTATACTTTTGATTGTGAGGTGTCACAATACTTAGGTGTGGGGGAGGGGTTCATGAGTTGACAAATGATCATTGCCTACAAAAGTAAATCTTTGTAAAAAAAAAATGTATTATTTTCATGATACAGGTTATTACATCAGCAGTCATTTATTTTGAAGTGCTAAATCTCCTATGTGCTATAAATTGTTGTACATATACTTAACAAACCACTTTATTGGTTCATTTTTGTTACAGGTTGTTCATTGTAGGTTTGAAATTACATGTTCTATGCAAGTGGATTGAGTGAGCATGGTGGAAAATTCAACAACAATGGAACATTCTGCCTCTGCTCTTAATCATTGTGACTGTCAAAAACATTTCAATATTGCAGGCTATCCATTACAGGAGGTAAAAATGTATTTAACACAGAGGTGTCGTATGAAGTTCCATATGAGGTGTCGTATGAAGTTCTATATGAGGTGTCGAACGAAGTTCCATATGAATTTACACACCAGTAATTGTCCACAATTTCAGGTAACTAGGAATCAATGACATTTAATTGAACTAGTTGAAGGCAATCAAGATTGAGGATGCAAACTTTAGACATTTTCATGATCAAATGTCCAAGTCAAAAGACTTGAACATTTATCTAACTTCACATCATTAATATTTCCCCCCAAAAAATGTGTCTTTTAATTCGAAATTTCTCACACATGGCAACTCGTGCGCGCATGTGTGCAACCAATTCCACTCTAGGTGCATTCAAAAATGGGATTGGGTTCCCTATTATCCCAATTCACCTCTGCCATTTTCATTTTCCCATATTTTAAGAACGTGCTCAACCTTTGTCTTTCGTTCCTCTGTTCAAATTGTGCTCAGCCTCTGTCTTTCGTTCCTCTGTTCAAATTGTGCTCAGTCTTTATTCAATTCGTGTCATTCCTTGACCCGATCACACCCTCTCTTGGTGAATTTTTCCTTTGTTCATTTATTCACATCATCATGATGCCCAAGAGGTATGAACCCTCTTCCTACACATACCTTTTTTCCATTCCTGAGTTTGCACAGTGCATGGAGGTGTTTTTGCATGCAAGCTGGGGGCCATTTTTATTCCACTTGCAGGACCACGATCATGGCATCTCAATGCAATTCGCCCTCGGTTTTGATGGGAAGAAAGTGTGTGTGGGGTCTCTCACCTTTGGGGTATCATAGGAATCCATAGCTATAGCCACAAAGATTACAAGAGTGGGAGATAGATGATTTAAAAACCACCAGCTGTTGCACTCAAGCTATAGCAGGGTTTTTAAGCCAGAATTCCAGAACATCTCTAGAGCTAAAGGATACTCCAAGGAGTGGATAAAGGAGAAATTGATCAACTCTCTCATATTCATCACCAGGTTGATCACATGTGAAGGTATATATTCCACCTTTAATTCCTGTCATTTCAGATTGTTAGATCACTTTCAATTCAATAAACCATTGAATTTCCCCTTCTACTTTCTAAATAGCTTGGAGAAGATGTCCTCTCAAGTGAGGAATAATGTAACCAACCCCCACAAAAGCCTCTTTCACCATGGCCTGATCAAACTCCTTGTTCTAGCTGAATTAGAAAAACACGGGCAAACTTGGGATACATTCATTTATCAATTTGCAAACCCTCACTTGACAATCAAGACTAGGAAAAAGACACTTGGCCTAAGGACTATTTCTCCATCCAAACCCCACTCTCCAAGAACTCCAAATCCTCCTGCAAAAACCATTTCTTTACCAGAACAATTCAAGAAGCTTGTTGAAACCCCTGCATCCTGATCAGGTAAAAAGACCAAGAAGCCTATTGTTAACCCTTCGATACCTTCAATATCTCTTGATCCTACAACCAAAAATATCCAAGAAGTAACTCAACAAGTGTCCTCCAATATCGAGAGTCCTCACAAAAGACTTAGGGAAGTGATCGTAGATGAATTGAATCCGCAAAGAAAGACAAAATCCAAACCTACTTCTCATCAACCCCCTATTACTCCTACCTCACTGATGCCTATCCCAGATCCTAAGAATGACAGACACTCTTCATCTTTCAAATGATCTAAGCCTTCCTCTAAAATAACTGATCCTTCTCCAACCATTGAGAAGCTACAAAAAGAGAATTTTCAGATGTTGCAACAATTGGAATATAGGAATACTATGGACACACATCTTCACCATGATAATGCAGTCCTCCAAGAAAAGGTGAATTCCATTCAAAGGTTGGTTGATGAGATGACCAAATCCAACCGCAACCTCAGAGAACAATTGAAGAAACACAAGAGGCATAAGTCAAAATCTTCAAGAAGCTGCTCCTCCTCAGCAATATTAGTCATGAGGGGCAATTTATTTTTTGTTTACAGTGGGACCTGCAAACTCTTAGGTGTGGGGTAATTTTGGTCCTGTGATATGACTGATTTTATGACGTTAATTAGATCCTTTTTGTTCAATATGTATATGTGTTTTCATGTTTTGAAGAACTTTTGTGTCAGATTGCTATGATTCACACCAGGTATCCATAATTCATGTTTTGTGATGATTCTGAGTATAAATCAACATGTTTTTATGATTCCAAGAAACTAATTTATGTTTTGTATGTCACAGGGAAAAATTGCATCTTGTTTTTGCATCTGGCACTCTGTCCGGTAGTCCATCTGACATTTAGTCCGATACTCCATCCGACACTCCATCCTACACAAAAACCAAGGATGATTTGGCAGTTAGCATATTGGTGGCCAACGATGGGTGAATCAGAGACATGGGTTTTTCTTGTGCTCGTGGCCTCCAGCTACTGAACTCTTGATAACACGATTTGGGTTGTCATGTTGGGTGATTATTGGCTCGCCTCATTTCTAGAAGCCACCGGTAGTTAGGGCATCATAAATGTTATTTGTTGTTTTTAGAGAGGGTAGACCCTTCCATTGGTTGACCTCTCAGCTTTTAAAAACTATAAATACCACCTCAGTGGTCAAACAATTGTTAACTAGAGAGTTAAAGAGAAAAAAGATAATTTAGCTATGTTTTCCTATTTTCATTTTACCAAAACTGTGTAAAGACTGCGTTTTTGGTTTTAATGGTGAACTTGTGTTGTTGAAGCTCATGGTTCACTTTTGAAGAGTAACCACGAATTGTTGGGGGGCCCACCAGCAGTCTAGGTGGATATCCAATTAGTTTTCTTATGAATTTAATAGCGTAGTTGTCTTTTTATTCATTTTTTGTATGTGAGTTGTCATTTTGCTTTGTTATTGTATAAATTGTTGTTTATGATTTAATTGTCTTAGTTTAGTTTTGCAAGTTATTATGAAGGATCGTGTTAGTATACAATGATTTGTTAGTTTATAGGAAACAAGCTTGCAAGCTTAGATACCAACCATGTGTGTAACTAGATGATAAATTAAGTTTTCTTTATGCTGAAATAGATGATAAAAACAAAGTTTAAAACAAAGATTTTAATTCATGATTTCTTTGACTGGGTTTCAGTGGATGGATAGTCATTAGACTTTAGTTTTCAATTCTAGTTTTCCTATCTAGTTTCTATTTATCTTTGTTTATTTAATTTGTCATTTAGGTTGCTCATTTGTTTACTTGTCATATGTTGAAATAGTGTTTAATTTCTATTTATGAGTATTTCCTCTTTTTGCAATTTGAATTGTCAAAATTGAACTAGTTTAGTTTACTTCATGCAATTCCTTTCTTAGATCTAAGTTGCAATTTTAATTCGTAGTTAATTATTGAGTTTAGTGTAGTATGAGTTTGCTTAATCAGTATAGAATGCAATTGAATTTAATAGAATAGTATCTTTATATTATTGATGATTGATGTATTATTGAATAATCACATGGATATGCATGATAGTTCATGTTGTTTCCATAATGGCTAAGTTCTCATTGGATTTCCTAATTCACACTTTTCACTTTTCTATCGAAGTCAATATCGATTTTATCCCTCTTGAATTATCTTTCATTGTTAAATGTCATCATGATATTATAAGACACCGGAGACATAACCATAAACACTATATTTGAGTTTTCTTACTTTCATAGATTAGAAGATAGTTTCTTGCTTTCATAGATTAGAAGATAATTTCCTTGCTTTTGTAGGATAGATAGTCTTCTTGCTTTGGTATATTAAAGAGTAGTTTGCCTATCATAGATTAAAGATTAGTTGTTAATTCCTCTTGCTTTCAATTTATTAGATTTCTTTCATAAATTAGAAGTAGTTGTGAATTTTAATTTAAGAATAGAGTTCACTTGTTTCTTAGCTTAATTAGCTACTTATTGATTAGTTTACTTGTTGTAGAAGTTATCATAGGTTAGTTAGTTTTTTAATTACTTCCATAGGATAGTTGTTTATTGAATTTTAGAAGGTTAATTACAAGTATTTTTTCCATTGTTATTACTTACTAGGTAGATAGTTTGCTTTTGCTTATTGTTATGATTAAGTTAGTTTTCTTTAAGTAGGGTTTTTAATTGCTTTCTTAGAACTATCCATCAATCCTTTGTTCAAAGGTTACTTAGGGTACATAGTTTGAGTTTCTTAGTAGGGTATGCTCATTAATAGTCTTTTCTTGAATAGATTAGCCCTTATATAGACACTTCCTTAGTTCGACTATACTACCTCCAATCCTTCTACCTTGGCATATATATTGCTACAACTCTAAGTTTACTTACCCCGGGTTGACACTTTAATTGAGGGTTTTTAGTGTTTTTTTTTTTGCATATAGAACACCCATCACAAAGCATGCATGGATTAATAGACATACTAAAAATAGGTGGATTATGACTTCATACATATGGAATAATAAGCAGGCATTGTGATTTGATATCAAGGTGACAAGTACAACCCGATCCCTCGAATTAGTTGTCATCATGAGAATAATGACCTGATATAGATCATACAAATATGTGTAGATCCTATGGAAATGATCTAGGGCATTAAAACACGATCTTGAGAAGGTGGTGCATGCAGAACTATCATTACTCCTAGAGTTGCAAGAATAACGCCCTTTCCACTTTGAAAATTTTGAAAATTCAAATGAAGGAAAGGACAAGTGATGTGATAGAAATCCTTTAATATCACATCCTAACTTTTAAAATCTTAAAAACATTTAAAATGTGCATAAAATAATGAAAACAAGCTTTCAATCCAAGAAGGGGAAAAAAAAACAAAGTTTAACAAAAATCTATAAAGGAATGGGTAGAACAAGGATTAAGGACACCCAATCAGTCAAAAACAAGGTTAAGGACTAACACTGGATCCTTCTGGGGATAAATTTTCATGGTGAAACTTTAAGAACTGACTGACGAATTCCTTCACATCCTTCATCATCATCAAATTTTATTGTAATTATTTCCCTGTCCAACCATTCTTTTATTTGCAATCCAAAAATAACAACCACAAAACTGCAAGTAGTCTTTCCATTGGGCTATGGAGTCCTTATTCTTGCATACCGAAAACTTGACACTACTCTCATATTATAAATTCATCTTCAAACTAAAACTAACATGATCAACAATAAATCTTATTTATGTACAACTCCTACACAACTAACCAATTAGTTCCTTGATTAGGTCACATCAAACATCCAATGCAGCCATGAAATCATTTGACTGAAAAGATCGTCTTCTTCCTTGCAAGTAAATAAGAAAATGTAGAAAAACCAAGATGTTTGCAGTAAAAAATGAATGGGCATCCCATACTTACAACTGCAATTTTATTTAATTCCAAATGCTACAAAATTTTGAACCTCTAGAAACACTGACTCCATGTAGATGGCTACTCAATCATATATAATATGACAAAATTACAGCTGATGAAAAAACCCAAACTGCTGCCCTACAATTTATGTTGTATTTTTTAGACCATAATCCACTTGATTTCCTTGAAACAACTCATGAACATCACTTGTTTTATGACAATGAACAACATCTTGGATAGGTTGATTTCCTTCATCTATTTCTCCAACATCAGATTCATACTCGTCAAAAATGGGCTCATTGTTGCACAGGTCAATGAATGCTGATGTGAAATTATCCTCTTCTCCATTTTCATATTCATCATATACAGGTTGACTATAAAAAAATTCTAAATTTTGAAATTCACAAAATTTTGTTTCATTATGCTCTTCAAAGAAAGAACACAAATGAACAACCTGGTCTTTTGGAAAAAAAAATAAAAAAAATCATTATGACAATCCAATAAATTTGTTGTCATAATATCCATGACACTATCATCAACAACATCTTGAAAACTTCTGCTTGAAAATAAGAATAAGAGAAATTTTCATGAATGATCAAATCTTCTTCATCATGATAGGATGGAGATTTTTTTATTTATTTCAACTGACAATGATAAAAATATTTGTTCACCATCAATATAATCTTCAATAATTTCTTCACTAAATACTAGCCTTCATAAATATTTCCAGTAGAAATTTTTCATGAAGAGACCCATTTGAATGGCCATCAAAACTGTTAGGAGCATTATGAGAACATTCCAAAATATCTTCACTGATCTCATCACTAAATCCTTGTTGAAAATTTTTGCTAAGAGATTTAAATTTCTCACAACAATCATTCAAGAGGCATTTAGCAGGATGAATCCTCTTACAATATGAATGAAAAGCAACATGGAAATCATTTAATGATGAAATACTAGAAACAGGAAGATATCGGTACCATTGTCTCGCCTCTCCTTCCAAGGGGTACATAAACATCTTCAACAATTCATATTCATAATGAATATCAAGATGGTCCATGTATTGATGAAAATCAATCAAGTGTTGTGCAGGATGATCATGATCATCTCCTCTTAACCTTGGAAGGTAGTCTCCCCATTCAAGCATAGTAGGCACAACATTTGGAAAACCAAGAATACCAGAGAAATCAAATGGAGCAAACCTATGAGCCAAAATGGATTCCATGGCCTTCAAAATCCTGGATCAATGGAGTCACCAACAAATTATTCCTTCATGGAGTCGCCAAGTGAATGATACAGTCAGGAAAAGTGTCCAAGTCTTTTTCACCATCAAGAGATAATCATTGTCGTTCTCCCAGGGATAAATTCTTCGTTCCTTCATCCCCGTCAACAGTGCCAAAAGATGTTAGTCCCTAAAGTTGCACTTGACTGTGAGAGGGAAAGCTAGGGAATCATCAAGTTATTGCAATGGTATTTTTATAAAGGATTTTATGAATAGGTTTTAGAAAATGGTTGAAAGTTGGCTCAAGGATACCATAAAAATATATAACTCATTGTAAAAGGAAAATAAACATCTCACTAGCTTAGTAAATGAAATACACTTTAATAGATCAGATGGTAAAGTAAATAAAGAAAGGAAGATATATGAGTATCCAATTTTTCAACTCACACATGGATTTCTCATTCCCAAATATCATTAAGAAATAAGAACATGGTACTTGAAAACAATCTTAATTATGAACAAAAACAGTAAAATATTCATTGTGTTACTCATAATCAAGAAATCATATGCTTTGCAGCAGAATAAATGCATTCAAGTAAGAAAATAAAAAGATAATAATATGAAAAGAAGATCTGACCATCAAAATGTCTTTTCCATTTAGTGCCAATATGAAAATATTGTCTTTGTCTTGCAGTGGAGTCTTTACAAAAATAGCCCTTGATTTTCCAACTGATTGACCCTTACCTTCTCCTTCTCCCCAGTTTATATAGAAAGAATAAATATTTATCAAGATCCAAAAGAAATGAATATGAAAACCTCCTCATATATTGTTTGCACCCAATTCGTCACTTGGTGAGCAAATAAAGGGTGCTTACATGCCCAATTGGGTCTTGCTGAGCATAACAGCTGTAGAGGAAAGGGTTAGAAAAAGAACAACAAAACTATAAGCAAGAATTAAATTAAAACAAACTAAAACTATGAGCATATGGAAAAAGAAATAACAAATACAAAAAGACCAATATCACCAATGTTTTTGAGCTGGTCTATTGATGAAAACAAAGCACAATGAAGAAAGGGAACTGTGGTTCCTTCTTCCTCCAAAGGAAGGCTCTTTGGGCCCTCACAAACTTGCTCTCCTTACAATAAGAAAATGAGAATGATGGTGAAAGAAATCCTAGCACATCCACTCAATGTAGAGGTGGATAACTCAATGAAATGGTGCTAATATGTTATTGTCAAGGAGTGAGTCCTTAAAACAATCTAAGAAGCATAACATTACATGAAATTCCTTGAGAAAATGATGTTTCTTCATGGATTTTTATAGCATAGCATTGGGTGATTATGTAACCCCTTTGAAGTGTGAAGAGGGGCTCTTTAGGGCTTCATTAGGTCTTTGACCAGCCTACCATGCAGATTTAGCTCAGATTTGATGATCAAATCAGGTTGGGAGCTGGTCCATAAGTGGTTGGGAGGCTGACCAATTCAATAAATGCGTCGTTTAGCAGGTGCACGGGTTTTTGCGCTAATAGTCGCGCATCGTGCGCACATGCGCGCATTGTACATTCCTGTTCCGCGCATATGCGCGGGCACCCATCTTCTGTAAAGCGCCCTTCAATTTTTGGTTACTTTGTATAGTTTTTGACCCTTTTGCAATGCTATGAAATTAATCCAGTGCCATGAATGACTTCATTACTGTTTGACGATGTTGAGTTCTTGTCACCATGTGCGGATGAAATTTCAGTGATAACAGATGCCCCCTGATGGATGAGGTAAGGAGAAACCGTATAGCCGAAATCCGTCAATGTTTCTTCTACTGAGAATGTGGTTGTAAGAGAGAGCAATAGTGAGACCGTTCAGAGCGATCTGTTGGAGAAGAAAGGAACCGGTAGAACCCGACCTTCCATAAGGTGCGTAACAATATACAACTGTGTACAAACGAGGTGGGCATGCCTCATGCTCGTGTTATGTAATTCTGAAAAAAGATGATGGAAGTGTTGGTGTAGATAACTGCAGCGCTCTCAGGGGCGGTAATAATAAAGGCATAAGACAATTCTGCAAAGGAATATAATCTGAACAATAGGCAATGAGTGCGGTAATAAGCAGCGACACTGATGTGGGCATTGATGGCCTTGCCAAGTTCAGAGGTCTTCGACAAATGATAAACAGAACTGCAATAGTCACAAAGTAAGACCCACCATAACATGAGAAAGTGTTGGCGTCGAATGTTATGGGGGTCAACGACAGCAGGGAGCAATGGTGTTTCACCCTGTGCCGTCCGAGATTTCTCATTAAATGGAGAATGAGAATCAAGATACTCTCACCCTTCTGGAAAAAGTGTGTTGTTGTCAACAAAAGGGGGACGCGACTCCTAGAAGCAAAGGGCTTCATAGAATCTACTGAGGTGCGGAAGTGGCAGAGGTACTTGGACGAAGTCAAAAAGTGGGAAGACTCAAGACTGCCCTTGGTTGGAGGGTGTATGATATAATGAGTGGCCGCAACCATGTGACAAGGTCTAGTGTCAGGGGGATGCCAAGACCGAGGATAAGTTGTGCCAGAGGCGAGACAAGGTGAACAAATTCAGAGGGTAGAGGTAAGTGACCTGTGAAGTACTCTGAATATATGGACGGTGTCGGCAAGGGTAAATGAGAAGCAATTCTCCAACCAAGGGTGACATGGGTTGCGTGTGGCCAAAAAGGAAGCAAGTCGCCAATGGGGACGACAAAAAAGGAAATGACTGAAAATAAAGGTGTTTGTACAATAAATAATAAATAATTTTTGGGAAAAATGTACAAAAACAGAAACGGGTGCCCCAGTGTGAAATGAGTGCCCCAGGGAGGGTAGAAATTTCTTGGAAAACTGATGAAGGGTGGGGGCCCCATTGGTGATTTTCTGTATGAGGTAGGCAAAATGAAGATAGGTTCATAGATGGGCAAATTGATGGTGGATGGAATGGAGGGTTCATGATCCTGCGGAGGTGCAGGTAAAAAGAATAGAACCATAAAGTGATGATCTGGGAGTCCATATGGGAAGCTAGCAAAATGAGGAGAAGAAGTATGTGGTTGATTTGCAACATGATGAAAGACTATTGAGACTCCCATCCCTAAAGGGTAATGAAGAACAGCATGAGTGTCAAAAGTGCCAAAAGGTGCTATGAATGGGACAACTCATGTGGGTAAGAAAGTTACCGGGTGACAGTACCGAATATGCAAATGGAGGTGTGAGTACTGCAGAGCTGGGAATGGGTATCCTAAAGGCAAATATCAGAGGGTGTGACTAGAAATGTAAATG
>ML782812.1:1290451-1312479 GCA_009831015.1 Picea engelmannii
GCTAGTCAAAATTTCTCTACAATATTAGGCATATTTCCTTCAAAAATGCTGGTGCGTTTTTGGTAGTTAACATGTAGTAGGCATGGTGGAATATTAGGTAGTAGGTGTGGTTTTGGGAGGGAAATATGGGTCAAAAAATTTGATAGGTACTAGGGTGATCAGTAAAAAAGGAGGAATCCAATGGGATAGGTGTCAAATAAGGGTGCCTCGAAAATGGGTGGGACCGCGAAAAAAAGGCTTAAAAGTGAAGGGTACCATTGCGATCAGAATGAAGAGAGGAATGCAATGGAATAGGTTACAAATAAGGGTGTTGACAAGCCCCTGTTTTTTTTTTTCTCTCATGGAGTTATACTCTAAGATGAATAATATTAGAATGTCGCAATGGCCAAATTATTAACAGGAAGAAATGTGTATGAATTTCACAACCAGAATGCAGGAAATACAATTGCATAGTGATAGATATGGTCGGTTCTATTGATTTTTTCATACCAAGGGTTAGGGGATTCAAGGGTTATATAGACAATGGTTTTACCTATGCTATAGCTCTCTGATATACGTATAGGGTCCAACAATAGTACTTGGCCCAATATCTCAGGGCACCAACTAAGGAGGATAGACCATACCCTTAGTCATACTACCCAACTACCCAGGTACAAGAGAGTATATTCCTGAGTGTTATTCTTGGTGACTCTATAAAAGTCAAGCAACCAATAGATTTATCTATGGAGGGATTTAGGAGTCCTAGGTCGATCCATATATAGGTTTTGTCCGATGTGCTACCAATCGAAGGGGTACCAACAGGGGCTACAAGGGTGGACAACAAATGTGTGCTTAAAAACCACTTGTATTTCCTGGTGTATGACACCCCAACCGTGGGTTTATACTTGTAACGACATATCTATGTAGCTTAAAGACGTTAGAATATGTCTCTACCCTAAAAAATAATTACCCCACAAATCGTGCCCTGGAAAGAGTTCTGATACCACTTGTAATATTTTAGATATAATATAATATGTATAACAAAAATATTGAGAAACAAATAGCGAAACAACAATGATATATCTAAAACAATATCAAAATAATAACAAAATAACACCAGAAATAGCATCTTTATTAATGATAGCAATGTTGACTTGCCTCTTCGAGTGGGAAACCTCCAGTAGAGTAGAGCTCTATTGCAATAATATCCAAGACAAACTTCACCCATGCCTCCTACACTTATTTATACTAATTCTACCTTCTAAGTAAACTTATAGAGGAAGATCTTTCTAGAAGAAGAAGCTTCTATTAGGTCTTCTCACATTGACTTATTCTCATTTATTTATCAGGCCTTATTAACACATGTCATCCTTTATTACATAAAACATATCCTTCTAACTAATGACCCATGGAGAGGGGTTAGGATCGGATCTTAACACACCAAGTGTATTCTTCTTAGGCATTTATTGGTCATCTTGAGGATCCACATAGGCTTTACCATGAAACCTTGTTGTAGGAGATTGATCCCTATAAATATACTCTTGAAGAGTGGAAGTCACATGAGAGGATTTGATAAGTTCATTGCTAACAACTGTATTGACTAGTTTGGGAGGCATCACCACAAAAATTTTCATGGTCTTAAATGAATCCGTGGGAGAATAATTTTCCTTGTATTCTTATTTAACTTCCAAAATCCATTCACCACCTCCCATAGAGTTTGAATATTTATAGATTAAGGGGTTGGGTTAGAATTAGTGGGGAACAAAGGGAAATATGTAATCTTGTGGTTGGGGTTTTGGAAATAGAAACATAAAACATATATCCGTAAGGTTGATTTAACTAATAGGATGATAAATGACCTTTGGGTGAACCTTAATGTAAACTTGTATTCAAAGGTATGGGGGCATGTTAAACCTAATGCAGATGAACTTTTGAGAGTGACGGTTAAAATAAAATTTAGGCTCATGGAAAATGATCTTCCCAAGGGGATCCAATATGTGCTCGAGAAAAAAAATAGTATTGCAATGGGAGGACATAGGGAAATGAATATTAGTATATTCAATAAATGAATATTTAACATCATTCCCAAAATACCACTAGGGTATTGATGGCCCTAGGAATATAAACAATAATACTATTGTATCATTGGCTCCTTACTTTACTTTTTCAACCCAAGGTTCACAAAAAATTAAGAGGTTTTATGCAATGGATATGAAGTGTGCATTGACAATAATATAGGTATAATATTGATCAAAGGTTGAAAGTGGTACAAGAAATTGAAATGTAAAAGAAAATTGTAAACTACTTCTTTAAAGGAAAACATATCAACTTGAAAGGATAGTTACTCTAAATTGCATAGAAGTAAATTAGTCTAATGTCAGTGAAGAATATTGAATCATAAATAGAAAATTGAAAGAATAATATGAATTCAATCTAAGTTATGACAAAAAATTGTAATTAAGGAAGAGATAAACTAATGCATGAATATAACAAGTTAATTTGTCTAATCCCTTGATCAATAGCAAGCCATATGTTTTTATTGTTTATTGATGTTTTCAAGAAAATATTATTAGGATAAAATGAAATCTATAACTAAAATAGTCCTACATGAAGTTTCTACAGGAACAATACATTTTCTACAGGAACTGTGCAATTTCTACACGAACTGTGCAGTTTCTACAGGAAACTCCTACATGAAGAAAAAATGAGGCCTATAAAGGTAGTGTAAGTCCTTAGAAGAATCAAAAAATATATTCTATAAATAAATGAAGTGGATATGAGGTTCTTCGCCTTGGGATGCACCTAACAGTGCTTGAAAAGGCTATTGAACATTTCTATAGGATGTCTACTGTAACTAACCAGTCAATGATAACCTTAACAAAAACTAGAATTAATCATGCAAAAATATATTAAGCTTCAAAAGGGAATGAAATTCTATTTAATCACTAATTAACATGCATGAAAACTATATAAATTGCAACAGGGTCATTGAGCCCTCTTGAGTGGGCCCTACCCAAGTAACAAAGGGATCCTTGAGAAAATTGTAATAAACTAAAGTAAAAACCATATTTATTTCATTAACAACATGAAAACATAAATATAACAAAGGATCTAAGTCTTCAACAAAAGTCCTCAAAACAAAAAGTCTCAATACAATATTCTCAAAAATCATGTCTCCATTCTCTCCTAGGCTAGAGGTATATATATAGGCTTGATATTTTGACCTCGCTTTTTAGATCAAGGGGAGAAGTGAGTAAATGAGGGATATCATCCAATTACATATGTATCTCTAACGTTTGTTGAGCAGGAGTGGGAATTAATGCACAAAGAGCACTCTAGAGGTAGGTGGGGACAATGTCCCTTGATTCTTATCTGACATCACTCTGAGGGAGATAAAATACCCTATTTTTAGGGTGTTGGTGCCCTTGACTCATGAATTTCGACCTCTTTAGTACTACATACATCTTTTGGCATGAATATTAGAGAAAAAAGGCATATTATACAAAAAAATCCACCTCAAAATACATTTACTAAGAAACATGCAAAAATATCCATGACTTACTATTAAATATGGTAAAAAAACAAGTATCAAGTCATATTATGGTGGGAAAATGTGCTTAAGATGATCACTTGGGATATGAAATAATTGGGATCATCATCACCCCCAAATAAAAAAATTCACACCCTTTTTGCAAAAAAATATGGTTCCTCTGCTCTTATTACTGTTGTTATTTCCCACTAGGCTCCTGACCACTACTAGGTTGTTACTTTGTACCTTGCTTACATTCACTAATATGTTACTATTCAACACCTTGTTTTTTCTCAACATCCTGTGGTTTTTCATCAACCTGCTTCTAATCAYTGAACTCTTACCTCATATCCCAGGCCATATACCTTTTGATGGCTTGCTTCTCATGATATCCCTTGTTTTTCACAATCTTGGCCCACTCTTATTCTTCTTTTCCATTTTTGAGGTCAGCCATAGTTTCTAAAAGGAGGATTGGGRGGTTCATATTCAACCTAATCCATTTAGTCTTCACATTCATTAAAGCCTCTTTGTACCAAGGTGTCCTTAGGATGGAAAGTTGTAGGGTATTGAGAGAGTGAGGTTATCTGATTTGTGAACCATGAGTCAAGAAGTGCCRCCTCATGTGGAAATCTTATGTTGCCTCTTCTCCCAACAATATTAATGAGTCATCTATATGGGCCATTGCTTCCCTTTTCTTGGTTTTCCAACCTGTGGCCACATCTTTATCAAAAGAGAGGTTGTGATGGTTAGTTATGACATCCCCAGGCCTAGTTGCCTTAGCTCGAATCCACAAATGTGTTTGGATTTCCTCTTCCTTTTACTTTTTGAATTCCTCTACTCTCATTTCTTCATGCCTAAGCCATGATGAAAATGCCATCAATTGGACATCCCCCACATATATATTGGGATTCCAATTGTAGGGGTATGGTAGGATGAGTTTATGTAGATATAATTCACATAGTCTGGCCATTTACTCCATGTTACAACCCTGATATACATCTAATAAATCCTTGGGGGTATCAAGGTTGAACTTTACCAACTTATCCAAGTGTTCAATTTTATTTTTATGCCATTGTTCTTTCATGAACATTGTATATGTCCTAGATGGTGGAATGCATTCCAATATATCTACAAATACTTTAGCTATTTTCTTGACTGAAACTTCCATAATTTCCACTTATTCATTCTTTTCATGCACTTCTATTTTTTCCTTGTTCAATTGTTGTTGTGGCTTCTAGTTTTCCACCTTCAACTTTCGAATATATTCCACTTTTTTTCATTTTCATGATTTGAAATTTTTCCTATAGAAGTTGGAGTTGCTTCTCCAACTCTTGATAAGCCTCTTCTTTTTGCTTTCCTTTATTGTCTTTTTCCACTCTTTTCCATTTGATTACATCAACTTTGGCCTTCTCTAAATCTAATAAGGTTGCAAAGAAGAGATTCTCTACAGGGGTGTTTGTCTTGGAGGTCCCTTCAGTGGGGAGTGGTTTTTCTCCTTTTATTGTTTCCCCCTCTTGAGGTTCCTTCTCTTTTTACTCTTTTGGTACCTTCAGACTAGGATAATTCTTGACCTCTTCCACTTGGGATGTAATGGTGAGTGGAGTAACTAGTATTGGGATTTTCTTCTTTTGACTCCTAATTGTGTTATATATTCTCCTTCTAGGATGCACCCATTCTACAATAGTGATTTTTAAGGGACTAATAGAATGGGTCCCTAGTGAAGTTAGAGCATCAACTACTTCCTTATCCTTTTCATACACTTTCTTATTTTTCTCTTTCTTTTGTGGTTTTGATCTTTTGGGCCTAGTGGTTATCTTAGGTTCTTCTCCCTTTTTCCTCTCCTCCTAACTCATTTCTTCGTGTGCCTCTTCAAATGCTTGCAGATCCATATTTATGAAATATTCCCATAACATTTTGTGTTATAATTGTCGAAGGGCATATGAAACTATCTATTTTATGATCCCATGATGTGATACAAACTCTTTTTTTCCTTTCTATACCTTTAGTCTCGTTTCATTTAATGATTGGAGGAAGAAGTAAGGGATTATCAAGTTATTATGTGGTTCCTAATTTGAAAGGTTTTTGAGCTAGTGTAATAGTCTAAAGTGGTAACCATATACCACACTCATCCTTCCTTCACATGTGATGTACTTGAAGAGGATGAGGGAGGGAATCTCTTTTAATACCATTCTTGTCTTCATCAAGTTTCTCATTTGGGAGGAATAATTCCTTTTTGGTAGTAATGGATTCTTGTCTCTCCTCTTTATCCCAAGAGAGGCTCATGGGAAAACTAATTATCCTATTGATAGAGGATTCATTGATTCTAATTACTAGTCCCCTCACTGTGGCCACATACTCTTGATCCTATATATTTTCAAAGTTGAGGGAAAATTCTATAGCCACCTCATCAGTATACCCTCTAAGTCTTTCAAAGTATCCCAACCAATTGAAATTTTGAAAAACTTATAGAATTTATGGATTATAATAAACCATAGAAGGCTTTGTTGGCTCCCTCTACTTAAACCCAACTCTCATGGTTGATGTTGATGATTTGATATTTCAAATATGATGAGTAAATTCTTGGAATGGAGAAAAAAATGAGAGAAGAATTGGTTATTGGTTTCCTATAGAGGCCTTGTTCACAAAATGTGATAGCTTGGATTTTCTTTAGGTACTCATGTTGGTTAGGAAATTTCAAAAAGAATTTACTTGGGAAAAAAATGCAGGGTTCTTCAACAAATTCATGACACAATGATATTTCTACAATTATTCCTGTATGAACTCTGTAAGAAAATTTCTACAGGAATTGTGTTCTATAGTAATGTATCAGTCGGGCTTCTATAGGATACAATTTTTCTCACAAACTCATACATATCCTAACAGATTCGACCATCAATCTACAAAACATAGGAATTTTGACAATATCTGAGAAGACTTTAACACATGGAGGACAATTTCTTGGCTATGAGAGTTTTAATGGTTACCTGTAAGAAATTGGTTCCTAGAATGACTTCCATGGATGAGTTATTTTGATTTACTCATCTTCCTAACCTATGAACCCATTTTTAGCTTAGAAGATCTTGAACTCAGCTAGATCTTAGACTCACAATTTCAAAATGGTGATTCAAATTATTTTTACTCTAAGTTATGACCAATTTTCAGATTCGACTATTGTCTTGTCAAAAATGTTGATCTGATGTTTTATTTACTCTTTAATTCATGCTCATGACTCTTGGAACAAGCCTCCACTTAAATTACTTAACTCCACATGCCAATTGAATATTAGCATGAATTATGACCAATTCCCTGTTACAGAATATTTCCCCTTCGGATAGGTGAAACTTACCTTGGATTTCTAGACCCCTATACCAAGATAAAAAGAGTACAAGTGGACACTAACATCCCTTTAAACTCATCTATAAAAATCAAATCAAGAAGGAGAAGAAGGATATGATGTGCCCTTTTCGACATTTGTCCTTGTTGCTTTCAATCCCAGACCTTGATCCTCAAACTCCCTGGTGCAAAATGATATATGCAATAGAAAACAAAGTGAAACAACTATCTTATACTCTACTTGATTCGATAAGACAAGTCTATCTACAAATATTAGAGAAATAGTAGACAATCCAATGTAACAAAACATAAACTTGAAGGAAATAGGCCAAGTATATATTAAATTAGAACCAATAAGAAGATACGTATAGACCACTATTGATGTTGCAACAACCTCTCCAATCTCTCCTCATCCAACCCTTGCATGAATGAATCAAGATCAAAATAATGATGATTTTACTGATTTCTCCCCCCTTTTCACCATGGAAATTCCTCCAATTTATAGGCTTTGAGAGGCCCAACCACCTTGAGTATTTTTGGAATAGGTTGAGGATATGGATCCATAGGTTATTATTCTTTCCTAATATAGATCTATGGAGTAGGATCCAATCCAAAAAAAAACCAACCTTTCAGAGTTGGCCCTTAGAAGAAGGTGGGATTCACCATGATTTCCTCCAACCAACAATGGAACCCTTTTAATGTTGAATATAGAGTGCCATATTACCCCCTTAGCATGGCATAGGGAGCACTGATGCTCCCTAAGCATGGGAAGGGGAGTTCCAGTCTTCTTAAATTCCCATAAATGGTCAAACTCCCAGGTGAAAAAGTATGTTTCGATTGCTAAATAATGGGGATTTCCTTTATAACATGATTTAGGGGTTGTGACAAGTGTTTTCATGGTGTTAATTGAGTTGTGACACTTACCAAAAGTGTATGAGGCATGTTACAACACTTACCACACTTGTGACAATTTGGGTGCGACACTTACAACACTTGTGACACTTACAACACTTGCGTCACTTAGGATGTGACGTCTACAGAACATGAGACATTTGTGATAGTTAGGATGTGACATTTTCACCACATGAGACACTTGTGACACTTATAAAGTGATGTTTACACCACATGTGACACATTATGAAAGTGTGGAAATTTTACGTGTAACAAATTCCCCCCCAAAGTGTGAATTCGGAAGAGGAAACAAATGGCCAAAACACTTTATAAATTCTTTAATGCAAGGGTGATGGAGTCAGATAACCTGGTAGAAGATGCAAACAATAATAAAATAGTATAAATATATGTTTCATTCCTGAGGCAGACATACCTATGATTGGAATATAAATGACTCAAAGCATGGTTGTTGGCCAATACATGCAGATCCATAATGATATTGATTGTGGAGATGGCCACCAAAGATACAATGTGGATCCATTACTCCATGACATGACCTAATAATAGCCATGAAAGAATACACAATGGAGCTACGATATGAAAAGAACATAGCCACATACCAATACAAAGTGGATCTATTTAATAGTATGTATTTCAATCAAATGATCTCCATCACAACCTAGGAAAATCATGGAACATGGTGAGTACTCAACCCAGGGTCATCATCCCGATCTCAAAACAATATGATTCTATCCATGTGAATATATGATTTGATGTCGAGCATGATATAAACCAATTGATTACTAGTCATTGATGTATATTGTTAACAAGCGCAAAGGAAATCACCATTGATGTCAATGACTCTCAAGGTATGAATAATATGTTCCAAAGAACATGAATAATGAGTTGAAATTGAGCATCCGTGGAATCAATCAATAAAGGTTCATTGATGTAAATCCAATATCAAAAGCGAGGAGACCTTCCATTGTGGAATGTAGGTTCCAAGTTACTGTTTTGTTTCTAAGTCTAATTCCTAGATAATGTGTTGAAGTCAAAAGGAAAATACTCGACGAAGGAGGGATTTGATGCATCCCTCATCATTGACACAAAAATGTCATAGGAAAGTGATATGATATGGTGGATTAAATGAATATGGATTGACATAGGAACAAAAATTGGTAATACCACAAATGGTTGGTCTGGAATAAAAAATTCCCTTGAACATTATGAGGCACGACACAATACTTAGTAGCTTTTACTTGTTTGAGAAACAGACCAAAACATAGTGTGACAATCACCAAGACACTCTTTGGGTGAACTGAAGGAGTACCATGACTCATGGGATTGGCATGACTCAAAGGCAAGTGAATTGACCAACTACGAGGAAATATGTAAATAGGTGACATGTTCAAGGGAGACAACAAAAGTTGCCTTAAAGGTTTCAAGACACTTGACCCACTTTCTTCAATTTTTCCCCCATCCAGATAGATGAGTACCTCTTTCTTGTTTAACGATATCGAGGAGGATAAAGGCACTCAATATAAATCACCTTCGGTAAGTTCCTCTTCTTATGTTTAAAAATATGGAAGAAGTAAGGGTTCATTCCCAGATAGGCCCTTTAACGTATGGTTTTACGAGTCCAGAGAAGGAAATCTTGGTGATTTTTCATTTTTAGGGAGTTTGAAAAGAATTCAAATAAAACTCCGTAGATGTTATTTTTTGTAATTTTAGTCTCCTAGGCTCGAAAAAGAATAAAATAATGGAAAGGAGAACTATTCTAACCAAAGATGGTCAGAGTATTTATTTTTTATAGTTGGTATGAAGGGACAAAAAAAGGGTTAAACTATCTCCCGATAGACGTTTCTTCATAATTTAACAAGCTTTAAAGATGATGAAGTATGCTCAATGTCCTGAAAATTTTTATCTTCCTATGTCCTTGCATTAATAAGTATTTCTAGGAAAAAACAAATGTCAAGGACTCCTTTCAGGTAAGCCATGAGTCCTTTCCTTTCAACAAATTTTAAAGTCACACAAACCTAGGAGATATTTACCAAACTTTCCAAACTTGATCGAACTCATATGCGGCTTCACCTCTAAGAAAAATTTGTCGCCAACCCCATAATTGTGGTTAATGCGATGTGCATCAACATAACTCTTTTGCCTATCTTGAGCTTCTTTAATCCTTTGTCTTATTGTTTGCATTTTTTACTCCATTTCTTGGATCACTTATAGTACCACCAAGACCCTATCCTCAATTCGATCCCAACTCAATGGCGTCTGACATGGTTGTTTGTAAAGAAACTCAAACTATGCCATATTTATCATACTTTGATAATTGTTGTTGTATGCAAATTCTACCAATGGTAAGAAGTCTTCCTAACACTTTTGTTGATCCATCACATACATCCAAAGAATATCCTCTGATATTTGATTCAATCTTTCATTTTATCCATCTGTCTCTAGGTGATATGTTGTGCTAAAATTCAATTGCATTCCCAAAGCCTCTTGGAAACTAGTCCAAAATCGTCTAGTAAACACAGATCCTCAATCAGGTATGATATTTCTTGGTACTCCATGCAACCTCACAATATTGTTAAAAACAACTATAGCTATGTCTAATGCTTGATACATTGCATGCACTGGAATAAAGCGTGCACTCTTCATCAAAGTGTTAACAACCACAAAAATCGAATTGTGTCTCCTTATCCTTAGTGGAAATCCGACAATAAAATCCATCAAAATGGCTTCCCATTTCGATAAAAGAATAACATGTGGCTATAACAATACTACTGGATGTCTATGCTCAGCCTTCACTTCCTGACATTCAAGACATCTCTCCATGTAATTAATTGTATCCATTTTCATTCCTTTCCCGAAGAATAAAGGCTTAAGGTTTTCCTTCATCTTCGTGACTCCTGGATGAGCCATGTATACTGCTTGATGATATTTTCTTAAAATCAAACTTATTAATTCGTCATTTGGTGGTACATAAATTATGTTGTTATACCTCAACAATCCATATATGTCTAAATAATAACCTTCATACCTTAGTACTATCATGGTATCTTGTCTAGGATTATCCTTAAATTCCCTGTACCAGTCTTCATCAATCTGTAAAGCTAGAATATTTTCTCAAAGATTCATCTTAAGAGGTATTACCAAGAATATGTGTGGTATCTGACTCAATGCATCTGCTACTTTGTTCACTATTCCTTTAATGTAAGTAATCTCAAAATCGTATTCACTAATTAATTCTAACCAATGCCTTTGTTGCACGTTCAAGTCACTCTGAGTAAAAATATGTTGCAATCCACAATGATCTATCTTTAATTCGAATTTTCATCCAATCAGATTACAAACTCATAAAACATATACAATTTCTAATAACTCCAAGTCATGTGTTGCATAATTCTCTTCATGCCTTCTTAATTTCCTTGAAATGTAAGCGATTACTCATCTGTCTTGCATCAAAACTCCACCTAGACCTTCCTTGGATGCATTTGTGCATACCAAGAATTATCTGCCCATGTCGGGAACCTTTAGTATCGATGCTATCATTAACAAATTCTTAATATTTTGAAATTCTTCCGCACATTTCTCTGTCCATACAAATTTCTTGTTTTTATTCTGCAATTCTGCAATTGGATTTTCTATCTTCGAAAAACCTTTGACGAAGTGTTGATAATAACTTGCTAACCCCATAAAGCTACGTTCTTATTGTACATTCGTCAGTGTTGGCCATTTCATAATATCCTCAACCTTTGTTGGATCCACAATGATACCTTCTCCATATATGATATGTCCCAAATAATGAATCTTCAACTGGTAAAAATAACACTTCGACAGTTTCACGTACAACTTGATTTGTCTTAGAAAACGTAAAACCAATATCAAGTTTTCATCGTGCTCTTCTTTCATCCGATAATAAATAAGTATATGTCAATGAATACTTGAATGAACTTGTCCAAGTATTCATGGAATACTCCATTCATCAAACTCATGAATACTCCCAGGGCATTCATCAGTCAAAATGGTAAAACAATAAACTCATAGTGTATGAATCTCATCTTAAATGCGTTCTTAGGGATATCTTCATCTTTAATCTATAACTGATGATATCCCGATCTCAAGTCAATATTTAAAAACACCATTTATCCTTTCATATGGTCAAACAAATCATCAATCCTTGGCAACAGATACTAGTTCTTGATCGTAGCTTTATTCAATTGATGGTAGTCATTGCAAAGTATCCAGGATCCATCCTTCTTTCTAACAAAAATCATGGGTGCACCCCACGACGACACACTTGGACGTATAATTCCCAAGTCTAAAAAATCCTTCAATTGCATTTTCAACTCCTGTAATTCTAGTGTCGACATTCGATATGGAGTTCTTGCAATAGGTTTAGTTAAAGGTTTCAGATATATGGTAAACTACAATTCTCTTTCTGGTCGAAAATCTAGTAATTCTTCAGGAAATACATCAACAAACTCTGATACTACAAGAAGGTTTTCTAACCCTTTCATGTCCTCCTTTTCATTGACCTCTAAGATGGTGTATAACTTACACCCCTTGCACATACGTTTCTGTAATTGTAGGGAAGAAATAAACCTCAGTGACACTCCTTGGTTTTTTCCTACAATTACTCTACTCTGACTCAAATCATCTGTCAAACTTAACCTTTTTGTCTTGCAGATAAGTATCGCATCGTGTGTTTCCAAAAAATCCATCCAAATCACTATATCATAAGATCCCAATATTGTAACATACATGTTTACACTTGTCACGAATTCACCCAAGTTAATGTTACAATTCTTAAATTTTCCTCCAACATTTTGCTTGGCACCCAATGCCACTTCCACATGTCTAAACTCATCTTGTTCGACTGGATTTACCTTAATTATTTTAAGAGAAAAAATAGATATGAATTTTTTTTTAGCACTTGGATCTATCAAAATAATAAAATGTTGATCAACGATCATACATGACATCTCGAGCAAAGTGCACTGATGCTCGGCTTGGTGGTTATTCATCATTGCATGTATCCTATGGGCCTTGCCCAATCTCCAACTAGAGTAAGTCTCGATGATCCAACAACTCTTTCCCTCTAAATAGGACAATATATTTGGTAATGTGGCTCCCCATAATTCCAACATCCATTCTTTGGTCTAGAACTCCTAGTCCCAAAAGTAGAAGTTATTGGCCTAGAAATCTGGTGTATTGGTTTTTTCTATGGACTAGGTATAAACTGTTGATGTTTCTATGGACGGCATTGTTTTTGATTTTGTGGTTCCATGTAGTGAGTCATCTTCTGAGGATTATATCATCACAGTGTCGAGAATACAGATCCTCTGGGTGTATCACAGTGCCCATAAGTTTATCTAGCTAGTTCCTAATGTTGTTGTGCTTTCGGTATCCCCTGTCCAGTCTGTCTAGAAGGAGTGCTTACCTAACCCCCACTGTTCATCTCTTCCTCAGCAATGAGGGCCTTTTGAACTGCATCGTGAAACATATGAGGCATCAAGTGATCCACATTATTTTGAGAATGAAATGAATAAAGAAATATAGCATAGATACAAAAAGGAAATACACAGAGATATTGCAAGAAACACATAAATATAGTGAAACCCAACTTCTATTAATGAATAGGAGATAAAAATATTGTAGAACACAAAAAGGAAGAATGGGGTAGCTTATCTCTGAAAATAAAGAGATGTTGGCTACGCTTCATTCACAACAAGCTTTACATCACACTCCATTGCATGCTTAAAGGGACTCCTTCACCTCAATTATATATGAGAGAGTGAGAGGAGAATAATTCCCATGATTCATGTGGGATAAATTGTACTAAGTTTATAAAATTCCATAGACATGTAAAACACTAGAACTTCCCAGACGATCACCCATCCCAGTACTACTCTATCCTGAGCACGCTTAACTGTGGATTTCTAATGGGATCTAGTGCATTAACGCTATGATGCAGGCATGTACATAAGACCACTAGTAAATAATTAAATGATGTATGTAATTAAAAAATGAAGATGAAATTACATTTCATTCCCCATCAAAAGGGTGCATATCATGGTTTATCAAAACCAGAGGCTCAAAATGATGATTGAGTGGAAAAGGTGAATGGACACTAAGAAACATCTAGATCATTCCTCCTCGCTTAGGAAGAAATTGTACCCATTGCATCAAGTTCCCTTAGGAGTCGGGGAGACTTATGCTAAATATAAAGCTTGGTGCACTTCTTTCCTTACTGAAGAAGCTATCATGCTTATCTTATTGAAGGTTTTCATGAACTTGTTCCTCGAGGGGTTGGATCCATTCAAGCAATCTAGCTACATGATCTACCTGAGTGTGGGAGGAATTTGTCAGTGAATATGTAGCATGAAGAGTACGAAGGGTTCTGCTATAGCCTTTCATGACTAGGCAGTGTGGAGGCACCCTCATAGGTGTAGCAAGAACATCTTGGTAATCTTCTATAATCTTGTCAATATGCTTATGCTGGATAGAAAGGTCTTGGGCTAAGGCTGCAGTGGTTGCAGTTTCGTTCTATTCACCTTATGATCGGATTGTGAATAGGCTAAACTTTGCAGTACAAGAGATTTCTTTGTGGAAGTGTTTTGGTAGGACAATAGTCGAAACTACCTCTGGTATCATGTATAGCTGACCCCCTAGAGTAACAATGAAGTTACGGGGTCGAGATTCATACACAACATGATGCATCCACATATATGGATGGCCTAATATAACATCACAAAGTTCCATTGGGGAAACATCACACAATACCTAATTCTTGAAGGGCTTGATGTCATAGGACAGGTGACGTTGTTGGCTGACACAAAGATCTTGACCCTAGCGAAGCCACCTGATGTTGTATGGATGCGGGTGTGGTGTTGTTGTAAAATCCAATTGCTTGACAACCTCTATTGAGATGATGTTATTTTGGCTTATGTTATCAACAATAAAATGCAGTGGGGTCCCCTTCACACACATCTTTGAATGGAAGAGGCACTCCCCCTCCTTAGGATCCTCGTCTGGTTGGATTGTTTCAATTTTGATAGTAGCAGTGGGTTCTGCATCAATGATATGTCTCCTTTTATTATTTTTTAAATCAAGGTCCAATTTGGGGTTCAACTCTTTGTCTTTGAGCTCGACCACCAATGACTGTATTGAGTGACATTCATCAGTGTTGTTCCAAGGAATGTTGTGTAACTCACTCCACTTTTCGATGTATTTCTTAGACTTCTCATTACCATTTTTTCCTACATATGGGATTGGCTCTCTTAAGGTTGGCCTTGCTTTGTCCATGCTTCTCTCACTTACTCAGCTACTTGAATTTATGCTCAATTTTGAATGCATATCAATAAGCAACTCCCAATGAGGAGATGTCCAATAAATCCATATTTGTTTGGATGTACCTATGTATACCACTGTGGTACTTCAAAACCAAGTGTCGTTCAGAGTCTTTGATACTCATATTTGAGCACAAGGTATGAAAGATGTTGGTGTACTGCGACACCATCTGGTCTTTGATACTCATAGTTTTTGACAGGGTAGAACTCCTCCTTTAGGGCATATACAAAGGATACCCAAGTGGGTTCTCTCCCAAATAGTGTAAATTCATCCATGATGTACCTCTCCCAATAACCTTCCCACCAATATATCACACGGGGAAGGGATTTAAGGAGTGCAAAGGTGATATTTTTATTGTCAAAAAATTATTGGACAGAGTAATAACCTTCTAGAATATTCAACCATTTTTCTAGAGCATCTGCATTTATCTAGCCTTCAAGTAAGGGGATATTAAAATAGACTTGTACCTTGAAGGGCATCGCCCTTGCGAAATGGTTTCTTATCGAAGATGCTTCAGTTGTCACTATCGATAGTCTTTGAAGGATATGAGAGAAGTTTTCCATCATCTCATTCCTTTTTCACATGAGGGCTTCCTCCAGCAATGTCTTGAAAGGATATCCTACTCTTTCATCTCTCTTTTATTTCTCTATGGGAGGTCACTTGGGCTAGAGAGAGTAGTTGTCCTCAATCAAAACTATCTCTAGACACAAATATCTATACCCTGACCTCATCAGGGACCTGCTCTGATAAATGACAAGAAGCTGATTGCTCTGATACCACTAATCCAAATTATTTTGAGAATGACATGAAGATAAAAATATATTAGAGATACAGAAAGGAAATACACAGAGATATTGCAAGAAACATAAAAATATAGTGAAACCCAACTTTTATTAGCGAATAAGAGAGAAAAACACTGTAGAACACAAATTGGTAGAATAGGGTAGATTATCTCTGAAAAGAAAGAGATATTGGCTATGCTTCATTTACAAGAATATTTACATCACACTCCATTGCATGCTTAAAGGGACTCCTTCACCTCAATTATATATGAGAGCGTGAGTGGATAACAATTCACATGATGCATGTGGGATAAATTGGACTAATTTTATAAAATTCCATAGGCATGTAAAACACTAGGATTTTCTGGGAGGTCACCCATCCCAACACTACTCTAGCCCGAGCATGCTTAACTACGAGGTTCTAATGGGATCCAATTCATTAATGCTATGTTGTAGGCATGTACATAAGACCACTAGGAAATCATTAAATGATGTCTATAATTAACAAATGAAGATGACATTACATTACATTCCCCATCAAAAGGGTGAATATCATGGTTTATCAAAGCCACAGGCTCAAAATGGTGATTCAATGGAAAAGGTGGATGGAAACTAAGATCCATATAGATCATCAATATCCTCACTTTCACATGAATGTTGAAGTTAAGGCCAAACACAAACTTGTTGACCTTTAACTTCTTCGTGTTCATATGTGGAGCATATCTAAGCAACTCCATGAACCTAGCCTCATACTTCGGTACTGTATGACTACCCTGTCATAAGGAGTTGAACTCATTAAGATAGTGCTCAATGAATTCATCAGACAAGTACCTCTCTCGAAATTGTTCCTTTAACAACTCCCATGACACATCTTCAACGACCATGTTTATTTGAGGCAGGAGTGTCTTCCACTAAATAAGAGGACTCCCCTTCAGTTGAAAGAACACCATGTTGAATTCATATTGGAGGTGTAATCACAAAGTGAGAATCACATCTCCATGTTCTCCATCCATGCCTCGACAGCTACACCATCTGTGGCACCCCAGAACTCGAGAAATTTCACTTTCTCAAGTTCTCTGTGTATACTGCTAAGTGAATTGTGAACCCTCATTGGGAATAGATGCTCTACCATCATCTCAATCTAGGTGGTTGTATGCTCCTCTTCAAGTGGAGTCGATCCCTCCCGCGTGGATGCTCCCAGAGGAAGCATACCTCTTCCCCCCACACCACGTCGTCTACTCATCCTGTGTCCTCTGGCCATGATACCTGTCATGAAAAAATCCACATTTCATTAGTGATACATGTTTAACTATTAAATAAGAAATTGAAAGGCGTAATAGTCTGTTGTCACAGGGTTGAACTCGCTCTGGTACCATATGTAACATCCTTCCTTTAATAACTTCAATAAGTGACTTTTTGAAGAATTATAAGATTGTCAACAACATAGGTACCAACTTAACGAGAACTCTACAGAGTTCTCGTTTTGGGGGGAAGGTCCATTGTTTTACCCCATTTTTCAAAATGTTGCTATTGGTAGCACCCCCCCTCCATTTTTAGGTGGTTTTCGATATTTTAAATTTTTCGATCCACAATGTTTCCACATTATTTTTTTAAATGCTTATTTTTCATCTATTATATATATATATATATATATATATATATATATATATATATATATATATATATATATATATATATATATATATATATATATATATATATATATATATGATGTTTTTAGTCTTTTTTTTCATGCTTCTTTCAATCTTAAAAATGTTTTTTACCATTTACTTTTTTGAAGTTATCATTCTTCATATAATTTTGTCTCCTTAATTAATTTATTGTTCCATACTTTTTAAATATAGTGGAAAACATAATTTTTAACACATTGTTTACCTTTACTTCAATAAATCGAAAAAATTTGTAGTTAAATAACACTATTTTTGAATATTTCAAAAAAACATGCACATTTTATAACCATATATAATAAAAAACCTATACATTTTGGTACATATTCGTTAAAATAACATGTCAAATAAATCATTTTTATGGACATAATTGAACCAAAAAAGTCTAAATTTTATAAAAAAAATTATCTTTTTCTTTCATATTTTTATACATTTGAAGTAAAAAAATGACAATATTTAATAAAATTTTCTAATGTATAGTGATTCATATACAAATAAAACGAAAAAAAAAAAAACAATAAAAATATTCATCACAAAACAAAAATAAATACATCTTTATTCTTATTTTCAAATATGAAAGTCAAATCATTACAATTATAACTCATCAAAATTTTTCAAAATTGAGCATCGTCTTCAAAGACATCTTTAAACTAATCAACAATATCATATATCCCAAATTCATCATTCTCAATAGACACGTTATCATCTTCTTTGATGTCATTTTGTGCTTCCATTGGTTCTTTGATATCTACAAGTTCTCCAAAGTGATCCTTTCCAATCATTCCTCCTAATGGTACTTGAGGTTCCTTTGACAATTTTTCCACCTTTGATTCACTAAAATATCCTTTCCTCAAGCAAAATTTTTTCATTTCATCTAGAAGAGCTGAAATAACATTAATTCTTTGTTGAATAAAAGTGCACTGCATTGGGTCACTTTCAATGGCTATGCAATTCCTTCCTTTCTGTAGGCAACATGCTAATGCTGTACCTAATCACCAAATACAAAATAAAGAATGAGGTTAGATACTGTAAAAAGACATAAATTAAAAATAATCTAATATTGAAGTATGATTTCATAAATATTATATCATAATTCTTACCTGAACCCGAGAACAAATCCAAAACCCAATCTCCTTCATTTGAACATTTATCTATAAGATAATTAATTAATACTTGTGGTTTTTGATAAATGTTAACCATCTCTCCTTTCAAATATTTTTCCTCATATGTTATCTTTCTAACCACAACATTGTATACCAATATACTACTAGGAGTCTCTCCATCATTTGCATTGGAAAGAATAGAATTATAAGAATCATCTTTTGTCAAGGTTGCAAGATGTATACTCTCAAAATCACGTTTAAACAATTCTTTCTTGGATTTCTGAATATTTGGCTTGTGCCTGTAACATAAATAAGCGAAAATTCAATTAAGTTGTGAATTAATAAAATTGTTTTCTAATCTTAATTGCTAAACATACACTTTCAATATCTTACCAAATAAACTACATCCTTGTCTTTTCTTTCCCCTTGAATCTTGATTGTACTAATCCTTGTTGTGTGTCTAAATGAAATACTAGAAATATAAAAAATGGTGATGTTGTAACTTCTATAAATCCCATAACCACTTTACTGAAAGCTTGGTAAGTATAAGGATTAATATCATATTCAATGTTTTGGATTTTATAACCATGAGGGATATCCACAATAACTAGGGAGTATTCTTTTTTAGGAACAATACTTGCAAGTTTTTCACAATCACCTAATGTCACTTTATATTGAACAGTGTTGAGCCCATTCCAAATGTAGTGATCAAGGGTGTCATCCAATTGAACATTTTGAACACATCTCCTTCTTTCTCTTTCAAACTTGGATTTTTGAATAAAACTTTTGAAAGTTCTAGGTACTCCATTTTCATTCTTATTTGGCATCTTTATTGAAACAAACAAACATATAGTTATGTATCTATAACTATTAAAATATAAATAAATTAACTTACAAACAAATAATATGAATGTAATAAATCAACATACCCTTTTGAATGCAACAAAAGATTGTTTCAATACTACTGAAGAACTTGAATATGGATAGTTGAGTTTAACATCATCCCAACTTTCTTCATTCAACATCTTGACCATTTCCTCTTGTATTTTCATATACACCTTGTGACTAAATAAAACAAAAAAATGTTAAACTGAAAAAATTAATTTTCTTGTCCTAACATAAATAAAAATAACTCAACAAACTTACTTTTTAAATTCATCACACATTTATTCCATTGAAAATTCTCCCAACCTAGCACATGATAATATAGTTATGATACATTTATCATCCTTCACTCCTTGTATTTATCTCCAAGGTGTTATAGTCATATCATCATGAAGATTTCTTATGTCAGGACCTATCTTACTTGTTCCACATATCAATGGTTTAGCCTTATTAACTCTCTCATTTTTTATACTAATATTTTCCCATAAGGTGAAGATATCATCTATCAAATCTCATACATGTCCAGTTCTAAATCCCATTTGAAAATATTTATTCACAACTCTAAATATATCACTTCCTTTGCGATGTTTTTCTTTTGTATTTTCATCATCAAGTGGGAATCCTATTTCCATACAACATTGCTTCCAAAACTTAACATCAACATTTGATCTCTCCCCGTGGAATATTTCAGAAAATTCATTGTGGATAAATATCACCCTTTGAATAAAGGTCATAGACATTCTTTACTCATTGTTTGTGTTATGATCCCATGCCAGTAAATTTTCTTCTAAATCTGTTAAACCGACATAAATTATGCATTTGACTGTCTCAAAAAGAGGATTATTGGGATATTCTTTCATCAATTCTCTTCTAGCCTATGCAAAATGATTTCCTCCAATCACATAATATTTGTAGTCAAAACATTTTGATTTATGAAATTCTTCCCTCGTAGGAACTTCCATTGGGTCAACAAGAACTAGGTAGCCAACCACATGTGCATATGGATTGTATCTAATCAATTCTTTCAAATTGTGAATATGTAAGCGATGCAGTTTTCTAATTTGATATTTTTCCTGCCCTTCTGGGGGTTTATAAATTTGTTTCACATTCAACTGAAATGTGTGGCCATGATCAACTAATTTTGTCGTCCTCATTCTATTTCAAATGGCATTTTGTGTTGTTTTAATAATGCCATCATCTAGATCAACACCTGGTGTTATTATTTCTCTGGTACCTTTAGAACTTTCACTATAATACTCTGAGATAACGATGGATTCTTGAACATTATCAAAATCTATTTTCTTCCTCTTATGATTTAAATGTGTTTCATATAAATCAATGATTTCTTCATAATCAATAGGAATAGACTCATCATCAACCATCGCTCTTTGTGTTTATCTTGTTTGTTCTTTTTGCGAGAAGAAGTGATAACCTCATTGGGACCAATCTCAACAAAATATTCATTTGGAGTTTCCTCATTTTCAAATGTAACCCTTTTAGAATTTCTAGAACGAGGATTTTTCTTTCTTCTTTCGTGTTCTTCTCTTTCTACTCTTGCAGGTTCAACCTCCATTACTTTATGTTTATTTTTCCTTCCTTCTTGTGTCTTTTCAATATGAAAATCATTGATGACATCCATGATATCATTCTCTGTAGAGTAAATCCCCACTAACATATGTGAAAGGCATTTAGCAAAATCCTGTAAAAATAAAATATAAAATTTTCATGTTAAATAAAATTAAAACATTACCACGATACTAAAAATAATAAACGACACAAAAATAGAAATAAAAAACATACATTTCCTTTCTCAATGTCATCAACGATGGATGCACATAATTATGAAAAAACATTCATTCTTGTTATAATTGCTCAATTTGAAACAATATCTAAACTTGATATAAGTTCTCCCTTGTTTGACAAGTGCAAAAACAATGTTTGTGGTTGATACCAAACATATATCTCGTAACAAGCCAAGTGACTGATAATTTCCTTGCACATGTTCTAATTCGACACAATACAAATATATATGATCTCCATTGTTTCCTTGTTTGTCTTTAACAAACCAAGAATATTCTTGTTTGTTTTCACCTTCCATAGATTTCCACTCTCTAACATTCTTCATTGTCTTTGATAGCTCAGGTGTTAAGCTATCATTTTGTTGCCTAACATTCATGGAGGTTCCAGTTGCAGTTTTGGATGCCATTATTGCAGGTCGTGATCCAGATATATTCATAGATAATCTCTTTGATGCCATTTTCCTATATTAAGATAATAAAAATTAGGCCTTTCACATTATATAATAAACTAAAAAACACAACATTGATTATAAAAACTAATTTAAAATATATATATATATATATATATAAAATACGATTCATAGAATTATTGGGCTTGTGCTATTCCCACGACTTGGCCATAGGGATGGCTAAGCTCGGGCGATGTCGGGCATATCCCCACCCCCCCCCTCCCCCCCCCC
>ML782812.1:1313564-1345872 GCA_009831015.1 Picea engelmannii
TAATGAAAATAATCAAAATGTAGGTCAAAGTGGAGACTATGATCAACGTTTAAATGATTGGGATGAAAATTTTCCTCCAAGTGAGGAGTTTCAAGGTACCGATGAAGATTTCCAAGGCACCAATGAAAATGATGGAGAAATTCTCTCAAGTGGAAATTTTAAAAGTAGTGAAGATGATTATGACAATGGTGGACACTTTTTCCCGAGTGGGGAATTTAAAAACAACAATTTTGGTGATTATGAATTTCCTCCTAGTGAGGATTTTGAAGTTATTGATGAAGAGTTTCCTCCAAGCGAGGATTTCCAAGGCACGAATGAGGATGAAGAACAATTCCCCCCAAGTGGGGATTTTAAAAGTAATGATGACAATTATGGAAATGTTGGACACTCTTTCTCAAATGAGGAATTTAAAAGAAGCAATGTTGGTGCTGATGATTACCCTCCAAGTGAGGATTTTCAAGGTACCAATGAGGATGATGAAGATTTTCCTCCAAGTGAGGATTTTGAAGCCAGTAATGAGGATGATGAAAAATATCTCTCAAGTGGTGATTTTCAAAGTAGTGAAGATGATTACACCATTGGTGGTCACTCTTTCCCGAGTGATAAATTAAAAAGAAACAATGTTGATGTTGATTTTCCTCCAAGTAACGATTTTCAAGATACTGATGAAGGTTTTCAAGGCACTAAGAAAGTGGTGAAAATTTTCACTCAAGTGGGGATTTTGAAAGAAATGAAGATGATTATGTCAATAGTGGACACAATGTTGATGATGATTTTCCTCCAAACGATTATGTTGATGACGATGTTCTCAATCATTCAGCTGCAACAAATGAAGGTGATTGACATTCTCTAGTTCAGTCTCTTGACAATGTTTTGTTTGATACTCCTTGTGGTGATAAGGAAAATCCTTCTAGTGAGGATGATGAAATAGTGGATACACTGCAAAGAAACATTATGTCTAGGACCAGGATTAGACATTTTTATATCAATCCAAATCATTCTAGTTATACAAGGTCTAGGAAAGAATTTCTCACTAAATCAGTTTCCATAAGTGAATTGATTTCAAGTGAATGTTGTCAAAAGAATTGTTTGAAAACTATGGACTACATGTATGCCTTGAATAAAAGGAAGACATATTTGTCAATGAATAAGATCATGCAAATTCATATTTGATGGGGTGCATGATATCCACCAATACAAGATATGATTATTACATTAGGAATATTTTACTTTGTAGAAAGGATTTAAAAAAAAATCACTCAATTGATAATCTTCGTCTATCAAGAATCCAGACAAGGTTGGAAAAATATCCATCATTTTATTCAAATGTACATCATGGACGAGAGAGTGGGCCATTCAAAAACACTACATTGTCAGGGATGCATGATTTATTTTCCAAACATGGAGAGTGTATGCCAGATAGAGACACAATACATATTCCAGATAATTTTTCAAGGAGGGAAATCTACAACTTGTACAAAGGATATGCTGAAGGTGTTGAAGGAAATGGTAATTTTATTACATATGCATATTTTAAAATAATATGGAAGAAACAATTCAATAATGTATATATTATTAAGAAGTCAAGGATGTGGATTTGTAGTATATGTGCTATTCTTAAATCAAGAAGAGATAAATCTGAAGGGGCAGAAAGAGGTATGTATTTACTAATTTTTTTTTAATTAAATAGTTATCAACTATGAAAACATATGATCAATAATTTCATTTTATGTCATGTGCATATTCCATAGTCAAGGCACGTCAAGAACATCTGAATCAACAATCAAGTGAAAGAAAAAAGTTGTACAAACATTGGAAGAAGTGATATGATGCACCAAACAAATATTTAGGTATGATAATTGATGGCATGGACCAAAAGAAAACACTTCTACAATATTTTTTCCGTACACCCAAAAATTTACAGGAAGAGAATGTTTTTCACCTTCACTTGGTTGGTTGTATGGTTTTCAATGAAAAAATGTGTCCAAGAGTTTACTTCAAAGCTCCAAATATTCATAATGATGAAAATATGACCATCACCATAATTCATCATGTGCTCACTCACTGGTATGGAAATCTTTCTCAAGTTCTCTATCTATAGTTGGACAACACTAGTTGTGAAAATAAAAATCAAATTGTGTTTGGATATCTAAGCATGCCTATTGGAATGAGAATCTTTCAAAAGGTGAAAGATGGTTTCCTTCTTGTTGGACACACTCATGATCATATTGATCAAATGTTCGATCCTTTTTTCAATAACATTGAAGAGGGAAAATGTTGGAATTGTACCATCATTGATTGAATGTATCAAGAAAGCATACATTCCAGAGCCAGTTTTTCATATATTAGAAGAAATTGTTGACATGCAAAGATTTATTCAGGGATTACATCGTGAAGAAAAATGTATTGAGCAGCTTAATGAAATTAGCTTCCAACATCAATTTTGTTTCAAAAAAATTGATGGGAAAACACTTATATGGGGAAAGCAATATTCAACTATTATAGAATGGGGGCCTTCATCAAGTTTATCATTTTTGAAGTTCATTCCAGATCATCCAATTTTTGCATCAATGTTATTATTTTTACAATCAGTTGTTGAAATCCATAATGCATGGAGGCGTAATAGAGATGTAGATTATTCTAAATGCCTGGAAGAAATTAAAAAGTCCATTAAGGATACATATGATTACTTTGATGTTGTTGATTATGTTTGGTGGGAGTATTTTTTCTATAGTCAAAGTGACATAATTTCAAGCTCAACAAATGAAGATACAATGTTGAGGACTCCATTTCATTGGCCACAAAATATGTCAAATGAATATGAAGAAACAAACATTGTTGAAGTTCAACAAGAATATCATGGTGCTATTGAGTTTACACAAGCAGAGGAAAGAGAAATGTATATTGGTTCGTGAAGGTCACATGCAAAATGTGAAGCCATGGAAGACCTTTATAGGGTTTTAGTACAAGATATTAAGGAGGGTAGCATGATTACAGTTTTAGCGACTGAAGATCCACATGGTTATCCATTCTGGATAGGAAATGTTATAAAGATTGAGAAATAAAATGATGATGTTATTGCAATTGAAGTGCATTGGTATGCAACAAGTACACACTCATTCAATGGTGTGTACAAGCCAGAGATGGTGGTTGAGAAACATGTCAATAGAAAGAGAAAAAGAAAGGGTCAAAATACAACTCGTCGTCGCACTGACCTCTTAAAATTAGATGATGTTGACATACTTGTTTATAACTTCAATTTGACAAAGAGAGGAACTCTTCGCTCCAAGAAAACATAGATTATCAAGAGGTTTTGCCTCAAGAAATAAATGCAATATGGGAGTCTATTGAACCTAGTCGTAGATCTAAAAGGCATTTGACATCTAAAATGTTGGGCATGCATGTAGACTCAAATGGTGCATTCGCCAAAAATAGAGAAAAGTATGGATCATATACATCTTCATCCAAACATTCATCTGAAGACAATGTAGACTCTAATGGTATTTCAGAAACCATGAGTCAATCTGAATAAGTGTACGAAACCTTTTATGCATTTTTTATCCATATGATGTTTGTATGGTAACTAAAAATGAGCATTGAACTTACATATGATCTTACATGAAGTTATGAATCTTTTGTTATGTTTTATGAATGATATGATTTTTTATTATGGATAATATATTAAAATTTCTTAGCTCATATGTTTTGAATATGGTCAACATAACAATACTTTTAAGAAATTATTTATGTTTCATTCAATGTAACTTGTATTTACTTTTTTATTATTAAAAGTAAAAAATTATTAAAAAGTGGCATTGAATTTTTAAAGTATATTGTGATATTTTCATGGCATTATGTATTACCTTGTGCTTTGCGTGATAATAACATTTAAAAAGTAAATATTTAAGGGTTGATTTAATGATTTTGTTTACAATAATGATGAGTTCTTTTTCCTTATTATAAATATGTATCATTTTCATACCCCAGTTTTAGAATGGGTGCTACCGGTAGCACTACTTTTCAATTTGATGGTTGATTTTGAGTTTTTGGTTTTAATGGTACCAAGTGATAAAAATACGATTTCAAATGATCTCAAAATTTAACGGTTTGAAAAGAAAAACAAAATTCAAAAACATCTTTTTTTTTAGGTGTTGATTTTAAGGTTTTTCTGAGCTATTGTCTAAGTTTTGAAGGCCATGTTTGAAAAATGTTGTAATTTTGACCTCGTTTAAAAAAATGGTGCTACGAGTAGCACCACTTTTTGATTTTGGGGTTGATTTTGTTGCTTTTATGCAAAAATATGGGTTTTTTGGGCCAGAGTTCTTATTTTGAGGTCACGGTTCTCATTAAGTCGGTAACTATGTTCAACGGGTAAAATTGATTTAAGAAGATAACGGGTAAAAAAAAAAAAAAATTCTCTATAGTATTCCTTTTCATAAATCAAATAGAAGTATGCAACATGAAAAAGTTACATCAACAATAATAAATCATAAGGAAACAATTTCTTTTCCTTTATCATTTGATCATACAATTTATTCAATAAAACAACTAAATTGACGACGGTTAGGTTACTGAAATACATAAACTTTAATAATCAAACTCTTATCAATTACACATAACATTTGACAATTAAAATTTCATTTTTTTATATTGATACTCTTTAATGTAACTCATACTGTGAACATATTCAAACCACATAATTAGTCATACTTAACCAATCTTAAAAATGAAGAAGTCTCTTGTAAATATCTATGGAATTTAATAAGGATAAAACATCAAAAGTTTTACTGCACCAAGGAAACATACCGATCAAATTCTACTCATCCTTATTCTTCAAAATCCTTATCCTATGAAGTTAATAACCAAATTACATGCATTGGAAATCCTTGGCTACGTATTCCACCTCTCTAAAATTTATTTATCGTATGGTTGAAGCAACCATTCTTCAAAATTTGCAAGAAAAATTTATCAGTCAAGGAAATCGTGTAAGGTGTCTAGTGGGTCCAAGCCCTGACAGATCAACACAGGACCCAAACACAAAATAAACTAAGCTCGGATTAAAACATTGGGTGTCATCAAGTACTTCAATTTTACCAACATTGGATTTTGTTTTACAATTGAAAAGGATACTCCGAATCTTTATTTACCAACAACAGATTGTTCATTGTTTTGCAACAAACATACCATAATTTAATTAAGGAGAAACTCCATTACTCTTTGATTTAAAGAGTATGGTTATCATTTGATAGGACTTAGCAGAAGTGAAAATTTAGGTTATCCACAAGTATATAGTGCAGAGTTTAGTCATTATCTCAATAATGTCTCTTCCAAATCCTTGAATCGAGAATAGAGGTTAATGTTCCACGACTATAAGGAAAATTTGGAGACTGCAACACTATTGGAAAAAAAGAACAATTTAACGAATTCATACAAGATAAAAGTTTTAATTTGGGTTAAGCATTAATGAATATATCATTTGATACCCTCATTGAAAATAATGCATAAGGAAATTATGAGGGTAGCAATAACAACCTACTTTAAAATGTTCCTTGATCCTCATTGTTTTTTTCAAAAGGTAAACAAGGTTGCATGGCAGCGGAGTCAATACCAGGTTGGGATGGGAGTAAATGCGACATAGTACAGACACGTGGCTAGAAAGTTGAAATACATTGAAATACTTTTATACATAGGAAATGTGTACTTTTGTAATGGATTGCGGGTTGTCGGACTGGCGATATAAAAAAAATAGTGACAATTCCATGATACAGAAATTGGGCCTCTGATGTTAGTGCAATTGCAGACTATAGAAATTCATCACAAATAAAAAAATTATGCATACGAAATATGTACTTGCATAAAGTAGATATTTAGTTCTATACATATGAAATTTCTACTTTTATAAAGTATGGGGAAGAGATTTTATAGAGGATGTAGGGAGCCCTCATTGCATACTTAGCCAATTTTTGGATCACGGATTCTTGGGCTGGCGGGTTCAAAATTGGGCCTCTGATGTTCTGTGGCCTACAAATAACACTGACAGTTTCACGATATACAAAATGATAGGCGGAGTTTAGTTTGATTTAAAACTAATGATTTTCTTGGACAGAAAGATATAGCATTGCTGAATTAGTTTTCTTTGCACATGTTTTATAGAGCATGCAGGGAGTGGTCATTCCATACTTCACCAGTTTTTGGATTGCGGGTATTGTCGAATCAGTTTTCTTTGTAATTTATTAAAAATTAATAGTGTCTATTACATGTTTCTGGAAATTTTTTTGTTCAAAATTGAGTCTCTGATGTTCTGTGGCCTGCAAATAGCACCGACATTTCCGCAATATACAAAATGACAGGCGGAGTTGCAGACTATAGAAATTTACAAAAAAATTAATGTATGTTATACAATAGAATAGTAATAACGTTTTCATGAATTAGCTTTCTTTAAGACTAAGGCTTTTCTTGGAAAAAAAAGATATAGCATTGTCGAATTAGTTTTCTTTGTACACGTTTTATAGAGCATGTAGGGAGGGGTCATTCCATACTTCGCCAGTTTTTGGATCGCTCTTCTCGTGATGGTGGTTTCAAAAATGGGTCTCTTTTGTTTCGTGCCCTACAAACAGCATGGAGAGTTCCGCAATATACAAATTTAGAAGAGGTGTTGTGAACTATACAATACAAACTTATTATAAAATAAATAATGTCTGTTACATATCTCTGGAAATTACATCAACATCATTGAAGACCATAAAACTAGCATACAATAGGAGACAAGAAATGTATCATATCTGAATTAGTTTTATTTGGAACAAAGAAGAAAGGTTCTTGGAAACCCAAAATTTAGTATACAATAAGGGCATTGTCGAATCAGTTTTCTTTGGAATTTATCAAAAAATTAATAATGTCTCTTACATGTTTCTGGAAATTTAAATGCGGTTGTCATATAGACTGGGATTGGGTCTCCTGCGGACCATAAAAAGAAATAAGTACAAGAATTAGGAACGTTGAAAGAAGTGCGCGATGGTAGAGAGGAAGACCTCGAAAAAAAATTGGAAGTTAAGAGTGTTTGGTTGCATTTTTCTATTGAAAGAGGACATATGTGGATTGATAAAGAAGAGAAGATGATAGCATAGACTTAAACTAGATTGATAAACAAAACAAGATCGTAGTATAAACTTACTATGAAGCCGATGCATTTTTTTTGTTGTCGTCGATGGGAATCGTAGTCCTGTTGACTAGTTCTTGCCCTTCCTAGACAAGGTCGTCCATTCTCTTTTGAAACCTTTCTTCGATGTAGATTTTCATGGGGGTTGTGTTGGTTTCATCCCAAATTTCTATGTCGTAAAGGTCGTTTTCTAATTTCCTTAGATCCATTGAAATGATATGCAGAATATGTTCAATTTCTTCATTGTGCGAGGCATAGTCCAGTACCCAACGCTCATGCTCATCTAGATGATGTTCAAGTATGCTATAAAACTTTTCGAAAGACAACCCCTTTAAAATATCAATTTGTTCCTTGAAGGCTTCTTTGGTGACTGACAAGGATTTGAGAATTAAGTTAGGATCTTGAATCTCGTTGGTAGTTCCGGCTAAGTCCAGTTGGAGCAGGCTTGTGAATAAATCTTCCTTTTCTGATATGACTTGTTTACATGACTTGACAATGAGCTGCAGGATGTCAACTTTCTTTTTCCAGCATGCTTTTACTTTTTTGGTGCACTTTGGTGAGGGGATTTTCTCCTGTCTTCTTTTCAATTCCGATGTGTTGTCGACATATTTGGAAAAAAGGGCCATTACCTGATCATAGAAAAGTTGTTCATTTTTTAAATTCATTTCCAATTGTTCCAGCAAACCATTGGCCTTCTTTCCAAAGGAAACTAAATTTTGTGATGTTTTTCATGCTTTAGTAACTAACTGCATTCTTTTGTTGATGTTATTCTCTACAAGGGCTCTAGAGCATGCAAGGAGGGTAGAGGATACTTTCATCTTCGCTACAGTGGTAGCAGGCATGATTTTTGCCAAAGGACTAACAAACTCTGGAGTTACAAGGAAATCCTTTTCAAATTCGTTGAGGCATTGTTTCATATTGGAATTTTCTATCTCAATTCCTCGAATGGAATCACGAAGAATGTCATTGGTTCCGTGGTGAAATTGGAAGATTTGGGATGGAGGCATTTTGCTAAAGTTAATCTCTGCACGAGATTTGCCTTTCTTGTCTGTTACATCTCTCTTTTCAATGACCAGACTTTTAAATTGGCTATCAAAAATAACGCTCTGTATTATGAAGGATTCATCTATGTCAAAAAATTCGATGTCCGATATTTCCACCGCGGATGACCCAATTTTCTGCATGTGCTCAGCTTCAATTTCAAGTTGTGGTTTTCCACTTTCAATTTGGGGTTCCTCCGCCTTCCCTGCATTGTTTTTTCTCTTCTTCGCTAGTGGAATTTTGTGAGAACTGTCAATATTTATGTGAGGAGGGTTATTAACTCCTCCTCTGTTTGAAGATTTCTAGGTTGATTTCTTACTGGGGTGGACCATTGAAGCTATGCTCCATGATGTCGTGCTCTTGGGAGTGCTAGCGGGGGACTAGGTACTCTTCTCACCGGACACTTTTCCATGTTGTCTGTACAATTCAGTGGCACTTTGCAATATCTTTGCGTTGCAATCGGCAGAAGCAGGATTGTTGTCGACATTGTTCATGTCTTGGGTCAGGTGTGTATGGATAAAAGAGGTGTTAAAGCCAACACCCAGTAAATGTTCTCAAAAAATTCCATTAGGGTCGAACCCTTTTAGCCTTTCAGCATACGTTAGGTTCAATTTCTTGAAATGGGTGGAAAACTCATCAATCTTGTTGATGTTTTTGCACACGAAGTCTCCGACTTTCCAGGGCAGAGGAATGAACTGTTTTTTTTTCTTGCCATGGAAAAAATGCAACCAGTGGTTGTATTGCCTTGCTATTTCTGCAACAAACATCTTGTCCATGATGTGGCATGGAAGGAAGGTAGGATTTTCCTTAGAACCAAAGACCATGAGGACACTATGATTTTCCTCTTGCTCAAGTGTGCCCTTTCTGTTCAAAAACTTGGTTGCCTAGCCAGACATCCGCAGAGCATCCTTGCCTAGCAGTAAATCTTTGAAAACTGAGACAAAGCCATTAAAAACTTCATAAAAACAATGGGAGGCCTTGTGTATCCACAGTGCCTCATGCCAGAATGTTACTGGGTCGAATCCACAGTTTATTTTATTGGAAAGAGAAAGTTTTGGAAATGGACAGCAATACACAATTGCGAAAATAAAGTAGGATGACATATAAAATTGATTCGATTATTTGAATTGTGACAACTGGGAGCAAAGCTCAATCGAAATTAGCTTCCCCCAATCGAAAATGTATTTTTCCTTGACTGTGAAATACAAAATATAAATAATTATATGGGAAATGCTTTATGTGGATGCTTGTCCTGTTATTCTTGTAACCAACCAAGCAATTTCCCAGAATGGATTTATAAAGGAACTTACCTATAGCCTTGTGATATCTTCAGGAACTATTGTCGGGTCTTCGAGGAAGTCCACTAAGATGTCCAACCCGTTATGATGTTTTTCTAGAAACTGTTTGCAGTCTTGTCCTCTGAACGTCAATGTTGGGTTTAACAATTTTAACATATCGCGAAAGAGATGAGGCGACAAAGAAATAGGAGAATGGTCGCGCAATGGAATAATTATTTGGCCTGGAATATATTTTTTGGTGCACCAAGAGACGACCTCCTTAGATTCAAAAACCTCAGGAATGCAGCCTGCACGAGTGATTCCAAAGGTCCAAATCACTTTGTTTTGGGCGGAACGGGATGAATAGTAAAAGTATGCCCTGGACCACTGAAAGCTATGGTCCTCTTGTGCGAACATATTTACTGTATCTCCACAAAACTTTTTTCAACCTGGTGCCATAAGTCTACAAGAATGTTTATTTTTTCCAGTCGATGAATGAAATGAAAAGTTGGAAGGGATAATATAACCCTGCGCAAATTTTGGTTGAAAGTGTGTGAATGGGAGAAGTCCTCGAGACTTTCATTGATTAATGAAAATTTGGATGGTTGTTACATGATGCGTTGTTAGAATTAAACAGTACTAATTTCATACATAGAAATTCCAACACGTTGGAATTGCAATGAGCGATTAAGCATTGTAGATTTCTTGAGCGGCCCAACACGAGGACGCGTGTTGGAGATGAACAATCGAAAGGGACAAAATAACTCTCTGCATATATTGGTTTAATGCGTAATAATGGGAGATATCCTTGAGGTTTTCGGCCATTAATGACAATGTTGAGGTTTCCTGCATGGTCATTTGTTAGCATCAAAGGTTTCTAATTGCATAGTAAGAAAGTATGGAGGTCGCAAGCAGGGGAAAAAAGACAGCTACAAAACAGGGTTGCAACATACAAGCGTTGAGGGTGAGGGCATGAGGGTCAAATTGTATGTTTCGAAACTTTTTGAGTGCAATACGCATAACAACGAAGAGGATATGGTAGCACAACTAGAAGGACAAGAAGTTAGTGGGGATGGAAGGCAGCGAGAGATACTTTGAAACATTTGTGAGCAGTGGTAGAGTGACCGTGTTGGAATTGTATATTTCATGAACCCGACAACAGGAGAATCCAAAATAGGTTGAGAAGGTGTTTGCAAAAGAGACTAGGTCCAGACCTTCTGATTGTATCACTTTGAACATTTTAATGCATAATTTGTAACATGGAAGAGCGGACGATGTCGAATTCCGGTGGTCAATTTGTATATTGCAGAGAGTGCAATCCCAACTGTTTCGTACCTTTGTGTCCAGTTGTCAATACCAAGAGCTAATTTAGTATTCAAAATAATTTTTTAGATACTGTTAGATAGTTCATAGGGACTAGCATCCGTAAACAATGCCAATCTCCACCCCTCCATTCCTGCATTTTGTGTGTCAATTTGTATATTGCGGAACTACGAGTGTTGTTTAGAGGAAACAAAACAATGAAAGTGCAATGTTGAGTCAGCCACTCCGCAAGTTTGCTTGTCAATTTGTATATCGCAGAACTATGGGTGCTATTTGTAGGCCACAGAATAATGGAGGTCCAAGTTTGAGCCTGCCCACCCGAGAACCTGTGATCCAAAATGTCGGTAGATATCAAATGCAAAATTTTTACATGCTCTATAAAATATCATGGGAATTAGTACATTCTCTATAAGATATCATGTGCATACTTTATAGTTCCATAATACACGGGAAGAAAAAAAAGGGAAAAAGAACGGAGTCATTAGCAGTGGAATTGTAGATCACGGAAATTTAGAGTAGAATATGTATATAATGGAAAAACATCGAAAGCATTGAAAGCAACATTGGTCGGTCGGATTCATTGTCTGATTATATAAATGGAGATAAACATATGTCAACCAGACAACGTTGGATCTGCATATTTCGTGAACCGGGAAACAAGAGGATGCAAAATAGGCTAAGAAAGTGTCTGCAAAGGAGGCGAGGCCCGAACCTTCTAATTCTATCACTCCGAACATTGGAATGCATAATCTGTAACATGGAAGAGTGGATGATGTCAGAATATGGTAGTCAATTTTTATATTGCGGAGAGTGCAATCCCAACTGATTCGTAATTCTGTGTCCAGTTGTCACTACTAAGAGATAATTTAGTATTTAAAACAATATTTTAGATACTGTTATACAGGGAAAAAATAAAAAATAAAATATTTTTTTAGATACTATTAGATACTTCATAGGGATTAGCATATGTAAGCAATGGCAATCTCCACCCCACCAGTCCTGCACTCCATCTGTCAATCTCTATATCGTGGAACTAGGAGTGTTGTTTGGAGGATATAGAACAATAGCAGTGCAATGTTGACTTAGCTAGTCCGTAGGTGCACTTTTCAATTTGTATTTCATGGAACTCGGGGTGCTATTTGTAGGGCACAGAACAATGGAGGCCCAATTTTGAGCCCACCCGCCCGGCCGAGAACTCGTGATCCAAAATGTCGCTAGGTATGGAATGTGGAATTTGTAAATGTTCTATAAAATATCATGTCCATATTTTATAGTCCCATAATACACAGGAACAAAAAAAGGGAAAAAGGACAGAGAAGTTCGCAGTGGAATTCTAGATAATATATGGGAAGAAGAGAAGGGAAAAAGAACCAACTATCTTGCAGAAGAAAATCTAGTGCCTGCTTATTAATGAAAATGCTTGTGAATGACTACTGATTTCTCACCAGTTAACGCATAAATTGCAGATCACGGAAGTATCTTTCGTACCACTATGTCCACTTGCCACTAGTAAGAGCATTGCTGATGTATATGAGGAAGGATGTGTAGTTTCTAGGGATGGAAAGAAGCAACAGATACTTTGAATGGAATTAATGTATACAAGGAACCCATGGTGGAATTGTAGATCATAAATGTTTTGAGTGCAAGATGTATATACCGAAATGATAAGAAGCTTGTTTCTCAAGAGGCATCACCGCAACGATGGGCATTAAATTGGCTAAGTATGAAAAGTAACAGTGGTCGATCAGATCCGTCATGCCAGGATATAGATGGAGATGTTAAGGCAGGAATTGCAGATCATGGAAGTATTTTTCGTATGACTGTGTCCACTTGTCACTGGTAAGACCATTGTTGATGTATGTCATGAAGGACACAAAGTTGCTAGGTATGCATATTAGCAACAGATACTTTGAACGAAGTTAATGTATACGAGGAACCCGCGGTAGAATTGTAGATCACAGATGTTTTCAGTGCAAGTTGTATATAGTGGAACAATAAGCAGCTGGGCTCGCAAGTGCCAACCCTGCAGCAGCGAGCATAAAATTAGCTAAGTATGGAATGTAACAGCGGTCGGTCGGATCTGTCTTGTGAGGATATAGATGGAGATGAAAACATGTCAGCCCATAGTACATAGAAACACGACTAAGTATAGAACCAGAAATCCATAATGAATGGGAAAAGAAAAATGGGAAAAGAGATAAGTATCTGAGAGTTGGGAAAACCTTTTTTTTTTTGTTTATTAATGGCAATGTTTTCAAACCTCTATTGGCTTCTCACTAGTAAAAGCATTAAGTTCACATCACTAAATTTCTTTGCATACAACATGTATATGACGAAACATGGGACATAGGTGTTGGATACCGCGAACCTGGGGCCTGGTGTCCAAATAACTGGCTAAGTATTGGCCAAGATGAAGTTTTGATATCTATTTCAATAGTATTCATACTAGTATCTATCAATGGAGAAATTTTTCGTATTTATCTGAATAGTATTCATACTAATATATATTAATGGATTGTTTCTGTTTCAAATGAAAATGATCTCCCAATTTTCAAGATGTTCTTTGGCTTGCAAATTTCGTTGAAACCAGGAAAAGTTTGACTACAAGATGTACATAGCACAACAAGGAACATGAATTTGCATTGTGGTCTCAACGACATAAATTCCTTATCATATATTCATCTTGTATTTGTTGCAATGACATCAACAAACGACGGATCTTCATAAACATCAATATCTAAATTAAATTAAAGGCAAACAAAAATTTGTGTGACTTTAAGTAATTAAAGCATAAATTGCAAACTACAGAACTCCTAGGCTGCAAGATGTATATGATGGAACACTGGACATATTTGTTTAATACCGCAAACCCAAACATAACTGCCTAAGCTTTGTCGAAGAGGAAGTTTTCTGTATTTTTTCCAATAGTACTGATATTAGTATATATGCACAGATATTATCAAATAGAACAAACTGCAATTTATCCAACATACTTCATAGGAACATTGCGTCAACAGTTCAGCTTCCTTTTTGTAACTCGTGAATTCAATCTATTTATGGAACCCAAAGAATGGGAGTAGAATGGGTCCTCAAATTTCTTTCTTTAAATACAGAGTTGGCGCCACATAAGTATAGCCTATGAAAAAGTATTTTTAAATGTAAAATGTAAAGAAAGAACAGATCAGATTTTATTTAGATTCAGGTAGTGAGTAGCACAAAGAAAAGCTCGTCCTTCATGTTTAACGACACAAGGGGAATAAGGTACAAAATACAATTGAAACAAATACTAGAAATTGGAAAATACTATTAAGAAATAAACCGAAATTATTCTATATTCAAATAATATGTGTTACAAAATACAGTTGAGGCTATTTGCGACAATGATTGTGATTTCACCTGTCATCGACCAATCAAAGATATGTACATTGATGAAGCTTCTTCACACTTTTCTTGACGTTCAAACTCTTATTCGTAAAAAATGAGTTGAATATCAATTTTGGGTTTTGTACTTAATCAGTGTTGTGAAGTACATCTATCCCAACTTTTTTGAATACCTTGTTTCTTCTAGATATGGCCTGCTTGCAATGGTTGCTTATTCAACATTCCATTCTTTGTCAAGTGTTAATTTCTTTCTGCCATCGAAAAGTTGGGGTTTGATGTGTTTTCTTTGCAATTTTCCTAAGCATTCACATCCGAGACAACTTAGAAATGCGATTCAGGCTGATTTCAAAGTGAATGGAGTCGTTTTATGTCACAACAGTTAAGGCAGGGGAAAAAAATTCAAGTATATAGTGACTGGTATTCTCCCTGTATTCGATCGTCTGTTTGGTTGAGAAGCCTGCCTGAGAATTTGTATGTGGAACTTCTTTGCTTTATTACAATAAATTGGAAGAAACATCCAACCCATATGCAAAATGAAAATATGTTGAGGTACATAAATTCTTCGGGTAACTGAGGTGTGGCAAGTGCATCAAATGCTGCAAAATGCACCAAAATGCATCAGAATATATCTTTCCTCATAGCGGGCAAGGTATGGAGGCCCACAAAAAGGTCTGGAATGTTCGGAGGTGATGCCTAATATGTGGACTCTGCAACTACATCCAGAGGAAACTGAACAAACTTTGACAAAGAACATGGCTTTCTGTCAAGTCGACTACCGGAGCCACATGCAGGTCATCAAAGTATGAAATAGAAACTTTTGTAGTGATAATATGTCATTTTATCCACCCATACAGATTATGCTACCAGCCTATGAGGAAGACAAATACTTGTGCGATCTCTACAATTCGATACAGTGGCCAAATCTGTGTTGTTGGAAGAAGATATATACTTAAACGAAGAACTATCTTGTAGGTGACCTAAAAATCCATTACAATTCCCAGCAATAAAAAAAAGAAGTTCAACAAACAAATTTCCAGGCAGCCTTTTCAACCAACCAAAGCATCGAACATAGGGAGAAAACCAAACATACTTGTTCTTTTTTTTTTGTCCTCTCCGATTTTCTCTTGTATAAAAGAATTTTTTTTTACTCAAATCTCATGTCACATAAAACCAGTCTCTCTTCTTTCATCTGCCCCTCGATCGCATCTCTAAGTTGTCTTACATGTCCATGACCAGAAACATTAGAATGAGGGCACCCTAAACCGCAACTCTTTCATCATAGAGAGAAATGGAAATCAGTATTTAAAAGCAAGGTTGGATGGTCCTCCATACATTTTGTGTTGATTCCTTTTAATGAAAGATGTTCTTGATATTTTCAGTTATTAATGCCAATCTTTTTGAATATGTACATTGAATAGTGACTAGCAGCACATATTAAAATTCTCATATCTTAGCAGATTCTCAAATTTGACATCTAAGATATGCACAATATTAAAGAGGGACATGACGTGAAGGCCTATGTAGGTCACACATTCATGAACTATGCTGAAGCTTTTAAGAAAACTAAAATTTCACAAACAAAAAAAATAAAATAAAAGTATTTTCGCCAATTCAAAATGCAAGCAAAAAGAAATTACCAGATCCCATAATATCCAGTTGTCTATTCATTTTAATGGAAGATGTCCTCAAGATTTGCAGTTATTAAAGCCCACCATTTCGAAATGCACAATATTAAAGAGGGACATGACGTTAAGGCCTCTCTGAAAGACACGTTCGTGGACTATGTTGAAGCTTTTGAGAAAACTAGATCTGCAGAGAAAAAAAAAACAGTATTTTCGCAACTTCAAAATGCAAGTAAAAAGAAATTGTCAGATCCCATAATATTCGCCTGTCTATTCATTTTAATGGGAAATTTCCTTGAGATTTTCAATTATTAAAGCCCATCATTTCGAAATGCACAATATTAAATAGGGACATGACGTCAATCCCTCTATGGGTGACACCTTCATGAACTATGCTAAAGATTTTAAGAAAAAACTAAAACTGTAGAAGTAAAAAAGAAATTCATAAATTCAAAATGCTGGCAAAATGACACTTTAGTACTCAATGTTCTTCAAATTCAATGAAATTTTTATTATTTGAGTAAAGGGGAAAAAACATCTGACAACCTAGAAGGAGGGCCATATATGATGGACAACTCATTGGCAAAAGCCATAGCGAGAATGCAAATTGAGTATCTAATAACTGCAGAACTACGTTGCATTTGAGTCTTTAGCTTTCCCTACCTATTCAAAATAAAAAATAAGGAAGGGTTGAATATTGGCCTGTCGATTTATTTTAATGGGAAATGTCCTCGAGCTTTCCAGTTATTCAAGCCCATCTTTTCAAACCTATTTGGTCAATTCTAACTTTTGAAAGTATATTTAATGTGTATTGGGAAGCACTGAATGTAGTAGGGATGGAGCCCTATGTAATAGACGTTACTACTATTTTTTAGTTTTTGTCGACAAGCGTATGTAGAACGTACGTAAAGAAGAGTAATTCAAGAATGTTATTTTTTTTTCACATGAGCCCTTGAAATTCAAATAGTTCACAAGTCCAATTGTCTATTTGTATATTGCGAAACTATTCGTGCTATTTGTAGGACACGGAACAACAATGGCCGAAGTTAGATCCCGCCAGCCCGAGAACCCACGATCCAAAAAATGCTTACTATTTTTTTTGTGTGTTTTTTTGTCCACCAGGGTATGTAAAACGACGTACGTAAAGTAAAGTATTTTGACAATGCTATTTTTTTTGGACATGACAACCTTCAAATTCAAATAGTCTGCAAGTCTGATGGTCAATTTGTATATCGGGGAACTCTCCAATTCTCAATTTTTAACCGCCCACCCCAAGAACCCACGATGCAAAAACTGGCTAAGTATGGGACAATAGTTCTATGCATGCTTTATATATCTACTTTACAAAATTACATATTTCCTATGTTTAATTTATGTTGTCCAGGAAACCTATAATTTGATAAATTTCAATGTCTTTTGTCCAGGAGCCCTTCCTTAAAGAAAACTAAGTCGAAAATGCTAATGTATACACCATAGTTCGATACCACCTATCTGCCAAGCCACGTCCATAAAACTGGCTAATTATGCAACCGAACAACAGTCGGTCGGAATGATCGCGAAACTCTTTGTGCTATTTGCAAGGCACGAAAGAACATAAGCCCAATTTTTAGCCTTCCACCCCGAGAACCCGCGATCGTTAACCTATGTTGTTCAGGAAACCTATAACTTCATAAATTGCATTTTCTTCTGTCCAGGAGGTTTTTTTTTTAAGAAAACTAATTCAAGAAAGATAATGTATAGACCACACATGACCTATCATAGGATGCAACTGAACTACAGTTGCTTGGAATGACCACAGAAGCGCTAGAAAGTAGAGTCAAATGCAGTTTACAACAGGAAAGTAAAAGGGAGAGAAGAACTATATCTCCCACACAACAAAAGGCAATTTCATAAGTATGAAACTGTAGTAACACAGAATCCATGGAAAAAGCATCGACAGTTATGATATATATTTTGAGCTCGACAAAATTTGCTTCAAAGCGTAACAGATGCAATTGACATCGTCTGCAATTCTTTACTCTGTTATTTTATCTTACTAAGCCCAATTTTTATCCCGCTAGCCCCAGAGGCCGCGATCATTAACCTATGTTGTCCAGGAAACATATAACTTCATAAATTGCATTCTTTTCTGTCCAGGAGGCCTTCTTTTAAAGAAAATGAATTAGGAAAAGCTAATGTATACATCGAACACAACCTTTCATAGTTCGATAGAACCTATTTGCGAAGCCGCATCCATAAAAATGGATAAGTACGCAATCAAATGGCGGTCACTTAGAATGACCACATAAACACGACAAACTAGAGTCAAATGCAGTTTACAATAGGAAAGTAAAAGGAAGAGAACAATTATATCTCCCACACAGCAAAAGGAACTCTCATAACTATGAAACCATAGTAACACGGAATCCATGGAAAACGCATCGACAACTATGAAATATATTTCCAAGCTGACAAACTCTGTTTCAACGTGTAACAGATGCAATTTACATCGCCTGCAATTCTTTATTCTATTATTTTATCTTAATAGTATTCTATGCAAACCAAAGTGAAAAAAGATGTAACCAGAGATCCAACCATAGATTTAGCATCCCAACATTGCAAACCCTGGGAAAACAAGAAAAGACACCAAATAAGAACCCAGCCAAAAGGCACCTAAAGGCCCAAGTGTAGGCACAGTACCGGAACCGTGCAAAGTTGAATCAAGCAACAATAAACAGCATACAATGAAGAAAGGAACAAGCAACAACCACCGCCCAGGAATGAGGCTCTTCCAATCACGACTGTAGAAACCCAAATGTGCAAACTGCAACAACACGAACAGGCAAGCAAGAACAACAAGAACATGCAAATAAGAAATTAGTGCCATGAAAAAAGAAAGCATGGACTAGTGAACCAACAATGGCCCTAGAGCATATAAATTTTAAAAATGGAAGAAAAATTCTTGTAACAAACCTATTAAGTAACCATTCAACACTACCAAGCCTATTAGGTAAACATTTAAGTCTGTTAGAAATGCACTGTAAACATTTAAGAAAAACATTCAATGTGGTAGGTCTCTGATGTATCCCAAATAAATTCATATATTGTTTGTAACAATAGTTCAAACACCAGAGAATGTATTGCAAAGCCATACTTTGGATATGCCACCATATCAAACATTGGCATAAATTTACCTAGCATAAAATGCTAAAACAAACATTCGAATTAATGGTAGCATTAATCCACGTTCGACGAATGCACAACAAAATTTATGATTCAAAAATGACCATATATTACCAAATACTTTGGAAATGCAAACATATTTTACATTGGGAATAGCGAGGGTGGAAATAGGACCTCCAATCCTTTGTCCAATCAGATCTTGACAAACATGATACTTTTTATTATATAAAAATCGATGTTTTCACTTCCCTTGTTCCAACAATAGACAATAGGCAAATATTTCTGGTCAATGCACAAGCTAATGTCAGGTCAACGATTTATCGATCGCTATAGTCCCTCTATGCCTATGGCATGGACTAATAAGAGCAGATCATTTCAATTTCAAAATTCAGATCATATAGATTTTATGGATAATCCAAGAATTATAAACAATGTCCCGTACTTCAATTTTGAGTGTATTTGAAAATTAGTAATTGCAATTAAACATAAATCGTCTTTAATTATTCCAACGATGGAAGAGGATAAATCGACCATTTTCTCCATTTACAATAAATAATAAAGCATAAACTTCAATTTCATTATCATCATTACATTACGAGACAACCTTACTGTTGTACATGAATGTCATTAGATAAGAGTTTTTCTAAACAGATTATATGAATAGATTTTTTTTCTTTTTCTGAAGGGAAGTTCAATAGTACTCATACGAATCAGAAATTCACATTGATATATATATTTGGAATGAAATTTACATCTCAAAGTATCTAACTACTAAGGTTAAAATTAAAATACCATTAATACCCAATCTTAAAATTAAAATACCAGAAATAGAGTAGTATTGACGTGAATAAATTGTAACAACTAGTCGTTGTTGCCTTACTTACTGGATGTTCAATTACAAGTATAAAATCCTTGATAACATTACATCATTCAATAATTATATAGAATATCTGATTAATAATTAACATATCCATATGTAAAATAATAATGTAGCCACAAGATGTTGAGTTGTTGGATGTTCTTCAACCCCAAAATTGATCCATGTCTCCTTCACTTACCAATCGAGTGACTTCATTGGTACCTCCCAATCAATGCTAGGGGTACTCTTCTTTCCCCTTAGCCCCCCAATCTGCAAAGGGGTTACACACAAAAACTAGAAATTCAATAGCACCCAAAACATGCCTCACAAGGAAAAGATTCCACTCCTTTCAAGCTTTGAAACCCAACTCTCGCAAGTAAAACTTAGTCCAGCAAAATGTTGGCAACATAACAGTGAAACAAAGTGAGATCCCTTTCCTTTTCTCTCCCTTTATTTTATAGAAAAAATCTCAATGACACATGTCCTCATGCACAAATAATGATTTTTAATAATTTAATGAAAGGATTATTCACCCAATACAGGTGTCACACTCTCACCAAGTTGCACATGTAATTTCTCTTTTTAATTTATTTAGTTAGACAATTTCCCTCACATTCCCCAATGTGTTCCTATTTTTCCTCTTAGTTGTCTCTTAGTTCCCCAAACCCTCTTTTATATTGTGTTCCCTAACTAGATCTTAGTTTAATTTGGATTAGGAGTATTCTTTTAGTTAGGATTTGTGGTAGATTGACTCAAGATGTTCTTCTATGTGGACAACCTATTCTCTCAAGTTTTATTTTCATTTTTTATAAATCCCTTTTTATTATTTTTTTGCACACATGTGCATCTACATAACTTTTAATTCTTAATCCCTCTTTTCTTAGAGTTTGATTATATCTCAAATCCCTTAACGTGTTTAATATTTTATTTAGTCCCTTATTTAGACTTAGACTTAGACTTAGGCTTAGACTCTTGTTTAGATTTATTAGCTTATAATTTTTTGATTAATTAACCATTATATTCTAACAAGGTCCCAACATTTTTATTATGTTTTCTAGGCCATCTAGATTTTTATCGACTCACAATTTAATTTTGCAACGTGCCCTTCAAGACGCACCTCCGTGCTCCAAGGGTGCCACTCACTTTTGACTAGTTTTGGAATTTTGTCTGACACTTGGAGTCAACATTCCACTCAGTCGACCTTGTGATAGACTAAGGGATTCTAAGGAATAAGGATTTTGCCTTATTGCATGCCCCTTATATTTCTTCGTGACTGACTGTCTTAGTCTTTCCTCATGGAATCATGGACCTCTCGAACTAGGTAATCATTAACCTACCATTCAGGTCATGGCAGAGTGCTACTAGGATGTGACAGGGACGTTGCCACACCTCTTCCTCAATATCTAATGTGTTTGCATGACCCGTTTACTCCTTATGTGAGTCAGATTAGCAAGCGTCGCCAAGCCTGCATCCATTGACAAGAATATTTTCAATAATCCATATACATAACATCCATAATGACATAATCATATATACAAGTTAATCAATACTCAAAACTCAAACCAAATACAAGTCCACTCCCGTACTCAATATGGAGTCCAAGGAAGTTCGTTGATTCCATCAACATCATCAACCTGTAATGTATGTTGCACACTCAGGGAAACTCATCAACAATACATGTTGATACATATATACATCTAGAAATTAACATATAATCACAATGAAATCATAACATAATCCATAATCTAAACATAATCATAATGTATCATAATTGAATAACTTGCTCGCAAGTTTCCTCAAAGAATAAGTCAATATAAAATGTTCTTAGTAGAACTGGGTGTTACAGGTATCACTATTTATTCTTCCTATATATACCCACTCCTATACAATATTACTATATCATTATCCTCTATACTTACCACATGCATTTGTACTCTCTTCTACCCCATCTTCTTAATTATTTTAATCTTCTTTTCATACTTTTAATAGTCTATTTTTGTTCTTCTTATTTTCGTATTAATTTATTCTCTCTACATCTTTTCCTATGTCATTTGTTATTTTCTCTTATTATTTTACCCTCACTATTTTCATTATACTATTACTCCATTGCATATTCTCTATGGTTTATTAACAATCATCATATTGATTTATCTTGTTTATTGCTCATTTTACACATTTCCCTCTATCATTACATCTGTTGACACTTCTGGTTTAAGCACATCATCACTTCCTAACTTAACATATACCTTACACTATTTATAAACTAATTATCTCATTTATATTTTTATTTCTATTGTGCTTACTTCACCTACCCTCTCTTACTTCTATATAATACATTTTCTACCTCTTCACAATCAATTTACTATTTAATATCGATTATGACCATCATGTTAAAGTTCAACCCACTTAGTAGGTTCAACCCGCAGGCCTTGGTTCACGGTGTTATTTAGTAAACCTTGAGACGCCTTGACCTGATGAATTCTTCCATAGTCTAATATATCCCCCAAAATAAAGATCGATTGTAGAAGGAAATATCTCCCCAATCGGTCCCTGTTCAGGCCTGGGTCAGGGAGGTGTAAGGAGATTGACCCACCCACATACATTATCTATTTCTTTTCTTTTATAATGTATTTTTTATCATCATTACACTTTGTTTCATTACATGCTATATCTCTTTTTATTTTCTCTTTATCACGTATACCTTGTATTATCTAATTTGACAATACCATAATATCATATGTTTGCACAATTTCTTTTAATTTTTATTATATTTTGCCCTCCTTTTTTTTTATCTTACACTTTTTTATCTTATTACTATTATTACTTTATCCTTTACCTTCAAAATCTATAAATATTGTTATACATCCCATTGCTATAATTTATTCCCTATGTATTGCTATCATATTTACTTCTTATTTAACACTTTTTATTTCACATTTCTCATTATTATCTATCTTATTTTTTTGTTATTTCTTTATCTCCATCTCTTATATGTTGTATCTTATATTGATTACTTCATTTTTCATTATTTTTATCTTATCATCTATGTATGTTTTATTTTTGTTTTGAGGATGATATTTAGGGTAAATCGGATTCCAGTGAAGTTTTAGGCTTTGTCACATGTAACTCGATTCCATTACAACAATATACCCATTAAGAGCTCAACATGTCACCTATGAGAATTGAATCTGGATGGGGAAGATAACACTCCTACACACAATCTCCTATGTTAGACATCTATATCTTATTTACTTTTTTTTTCCAGGATACAAAGGTCAGGGGAAACCCTCGAGTACCTCCCCTCATTTCAAAGATGGTAATTGGGGTAAACCCTATGATCTTCAGGGCACAAGGTCAATCAACAAGAAGGCTCAAAGCCATTACAAAAATATACTTATTATGAGCTCAACATTTCACTTACGGGAATTGAAGCTAAGTGGGGAGGATAACAATCATTCCTCCCAACCACTGAAGTTAAATCCAATTGACAATATATACCTTATTTATTTATCACACATATGTTTACATTTTCTTATTTTTATTACTATATATAGTTATATTCTTTATTTCATTATATTATAATTATTATCATCTACTAAACTATAAATATTATTACAAGTATCATAATCCTTTTCCTATATTCACCCTTTTTTTCAATTTGTATTTACTACTATTTATTATTTCACCAAATAACATCTTAACATATTCATTCCTATGCTTTACCATGATTCAATTATAGTACTCTTGTCATATTGTTTGTGTATAGTTATATAAACCATATTTTGTTATATTATTTTCATACATCATATTCACCCATTTTTTTCAATTTATATGTTACTACTATTTATTATTTCACCATGCAATAACATCTTAACGTATTCATTCCTATGCTTTACATGCTTCAATTATAATGTTCTTGTCATATTGTATTATTTCACCATGCAATAACATCTTAACATATTTGTTCCTATGCTTTACCATGCTTCAATTATAATGCTCTTGTCATATCGTTTGTGTATAATTATATAAACCATCTTTTTGTTGATTAAGGTTGGTTGTCATTGATGTCAACCCTTGAAGAAAGCCCCGTAGCACAAAGGTTTGGTTAATGGACCCAATATTGTTTGATGTAAATATGACTCATTATTGTTTTGTCATGGTTAATAAGAAGTAAATATGGATGAACTCCAAAGTGGTCCCCTTATGGTGAAAGCCCTCACGGGAAGACGCTTTGTGGAGTAAGAGAACCCATGCTTAATTGTGGAATAATGAGATCAAGGATAGTGAATTTGTTAGAAAAACTATCCTATATGGATAGTTATCATCATGTCATTTCTAGTGGTATGTGGAACGTAACATAACTCCTCACGGTTAGAGAGTTATGGCCATGAGAAGTTGGAGACCCCAGGTTTGGTTAATGGACCCAAGTTTGTTTAATGGGTAACGGTATGAGTTATGATATATTTTCAGATAATACTATTCTATATGGATAGTACATGTCCTTCAATTTTTGGTGGTATGTGGAACGTCACATAACTCCTCACGGTTTGAGAGTTATGGCCTTACGAAGTTGGAGGACCCTCATATGTCATCTAGAAGCCCCAAAAGGTCAAAGTAGTCAAAGTGGTTTAAGAGATTTTTAAAGGATAAATAATAAAGTAAAGTGATGAGTGTATTATAATTCAAATTTAATACAAAATAATTATTTCAATAATAATTTTAATGGAGGAATTAGAAGTGGGTTAACCCTAAAATAAGGAAAGTCGTCCAAGTGACCTAGAAGATGTTTTTAAGGAAGCTACTTGGAGAGTATAAATAAGAGGAAAAGATATCTCATTTAACACACACTTGAGAATATTGAATATATATAGGTGTCTAAGGTAATCGAGGATATCTAAACCAGAATTATGAGTGAAGGTGAAGAAAAGAAGGCTGAAATGCAAGGAAAGATAAATTATTTTAATGGTGCTTTCTAAGGTATGTTATTTATAGATCATCTCACCATTTTATCTATAAATTTTTTTCTATAATGATTCAGACCGTGAAATTACTATGACATTGTGAAAACATATCCAAGTATATGTGGTAAGCAAATCAGCTTGTGTGTCATTGTATTTTGGGAGTTACACTCCGTGGAAAATAGGGTTTGTGGCTAGTCCTGAAACTAGTCAAAAACAAGTGTTTTGAGTAAAAATGTCATAACTTCTTCATAACAGATCCAAATTTAGTGATACCAAATGTGTTGGTTAGGGTACAGTATTTAGTATGTTTTGTAATAGTTTCATATCAATTCATAAAATATTATGTGTGGGGCATGCTCTACAAGGTCACTCTCTAGAATAATCTAGAATTCAGCAAGGTATGTCATTTTTGCTATAACTCCTTTTATGAGAGGTTCCAAGTAGTGACACTTGTAGGAATTGCATTAAACACACTGAATAACATTTTGTATCAATTTCATATATTTATACATTACAGGTACAAAGTTATGATTACTTCAAATTAGGGTTGTTGACTAATCTAAAACTAGGCATGTGAGACTAAAGAAAAGTTTGATGAAAATGCTAGTCTCTTGTTGTTAAATCTAAGGAAGGTTTGCAGGAATGTGATCTTACACACCAGGTCTATTACAGAGCTACAAATCATATTTGGATGATGAAATTGATGAGGGATTTTGGTTGAGTTACATGTTGAGTACATGGTTGAGACAAGTAGTTGATGAGTTGGCACATACATGAGGTGTATAGTTGATGATGTTGGTTGATGATTATTTGACACATGATTGGTACATACTTTGTACATGGTTGGATGCACTTTTTTATGGTACAGGTTGATTACAGATTGTTTGGTACAGGTTGGTGCATGGTTGATGCACTTGTTTATGGTACAGGTTGATTATAGGTTGAGTTACAGGTTGATGCATGGTTGATGCATGGTTCAGATTTATTAGTACATATTTACAGTGGTATATCTCACAGTGATAGTGTGATAGTGGTTATATCATTCTACTTCTACTTCAGGGTGGCAGGACGGGGAAAGGACAGGTGGTTTTAGTCACCTTTCGGTTGTAGCTGGAGAACATAGGGGGTTGTAGCCTCCTTCTGGTTATAGCCAGAGAATTGGAGAGTTGGAGCTTCCCTCAGGTTGTAGCCTAAGAAACTAGGGAGTTGGAGCCTCCTTCCAGTTGCAGCTGGAAGAAAAAGGAAGTTGGTGCTTCCAATGAGTGTAATTCTTCAAGACATATAAGAACAAGCATTATGTGGTTTTCTCCCGATGTGGGTTTCCACGTAAAACACTGGTGTACTGTGTATGTATGTGATTGTTTATTTCTTACTGCTCATTATTGGATAATAATTCTACATTGATATAACAATTGAAGAAAAAGGATTATAATTACGCTATTACTGATTCACCCTCCCTCTCAGTAATCTGACAATTGGTATTAGAGAAGGTTCCTTCAGAAATCAGTTTAACCACTGAAAGGTAGATCATGGAGAGTACCAACTCATATAAAAATGGAATACCACAATTTTATGAACAGAAGTATGTTTTTTGGAGCATAAGGATGAAGACATATATACAGGCACAGGGATTTCAAGTTTGGCAATCAATTGTAGATGGATACACAACGCCAGCAATTCCACCAACAAATGACAAAGTAGTGAAACTTGGTGAGAATAATTCCAAAGCCAAAAATGCACTTTTGAATGGTCTCAGTGATACGGTATTCACCAAAGTTGCACATTGTAAATCTTCTAAAGATATTTGGGACAAACTTCGAAATATTTATGAAGGAGATTCAAAATTCAAAGCAGAAAAGATTCAAACTTACAGAGGTCAATTTGAACAACTAAAAATGAAGGAAGATGAAGATATCGTAGCCTACTTCTTACGAGTCAATGAAATAGTGAATGCAATCATAGGATTGGGAGAAGAAATCGAAGAATCTGTAATTGTTCAAAAGGTACTAAGATCTCTTCCTATGAGATTCAACCCTAAGATATCAACACTAGAAGAAATATTGGATATAAACTCAATAAGCATGGATGAACTGCATGGAATCTTCACAGAATATGATATGAGAACTGAACAAGAAAATCCAGATGTGAATGAAGCAGCCTTCAAAGCATCCAAAAGATCAAAGAAAAAGAAAAAGGAACAAGAAGAATATAGCAGCATCAGCGACGTCTCGGAAGATGATGAAGAAGTGGCCAACTTCGTCAAAAGACTGAACAAGGGAACCAACGATAGGTATAGAGGTAAGCTTCCTTTAATTTTTTTTAATTGTGATGGTATTGGTCATTTTTCTAACAAATTTCGTCATAAGAAAAAGAGAAATGATGAAGGTTACTCAAAAGTCAGACAAACATATAAAGGTAAAAGAACTACAAATAAAGTTTTCAAGAAAAGATTTTGCACCAAAGAAAACATCTCATCATCATATGAAGATGAAGTCAGTGACAATGAAACCGTGAGAGTTCTATTCATGGTAGTAGAAGACACTGATAAAGAAGACTCTGAAGAAGAATATGAAGAATCATTTGAAGAAGAAATTGAAGAGGCAAAAGTGGACTTCGTCCGAGAAGAATTAATGAGTGCCATAGAAGTTATCAGAAGAGAAAAGAAGAAAAACAAGAAACTACAAGCAAAACTAGATAAGAAAAAAGACACTCAAGAACTAGAACAAATGATCGCAAAATTGAAGGTTCAAATAGAAGAAGATAAAAGAACTGAAGAAGCACTCAAAGAACAGGTAGAAAGAAAGGACAGGATCATTGGAAACTTGGAAGCAGATATTGTCACACTAAGAAAGGATACTCAAAAGAAAAATATGTAGAATAGCTCAAAAGTTCTGGATGACATTATCAACAGTAAAAAATGTCATCTTTACAAGTCTGGACTTGGATACAATCAAACACAAAAGGGATCAAGCTCCAAAACAATAGAGTAAGAAACAAATCCAAAAAGATTTGCAGAAACAATCAAAGGGGATAAAAAGATATACAAGGAAGATTACAGGGACACTCCTCCATTGAGAAGATTCAGATTTCATAATCAACAGCAGATAAACAAGCCTCAAGAAGAAGTAGGATTCATAAGAGCACCTCCTTTCAGAAGATCTTCAACTACCAGGTGTCAAACTATATTTTTTGGTTTATGTTATGCATGTAATAATTTTGGACATAAAGCTGTAAATTGCAGAGCTAACAACAGGAACAATAACTACTTTGAGAACCATACACAAAGGGGTTATTCAAGAATACCTAGTGAAACACAGAGAAGAAGTTACAACAGGTTTGAATCTTTGAGCACTGAAGTGGACTGTTACAAATGTAACAATTTTGGACACATGGCCAAAAATTGCATAATGGCAGTCCCTCCTAAAGAACCTCAACAGAGTCACAAACAAGAACCTCAGAAAATGACATGGATAAGAAAGAAAGATCAGTATAGCAATGAAGAATGCACATTCACTCTACAAGATAAACAGAAGAAACGTGGTTGGTATGTTGACAGTGGATGTTCAAAACACATGACAGGTGATAGAGATAGTTTTCTTACATTACAAAAGGAAAGAGATGGATCAGTCTCCTTTGGAAATGATGATTCAGCCAAAATCATTGGAAAAGGCACAGTCTGAATTGGGAAAGAGAATGAAAAGGTAGAAAATGTTCTACTAGTAGAAGATATGAAACATAATCTTTTAAGTGTGAGTCAAATGTGTGACCAGGGTCATAAATTTACTTTCGATTCACAAAAGAGTGAGATAAGAAAAGAAGGTTCAGGAAAATTGGTCGCTATAGCTGCAAGAACTTCAAGCAACATATATGTATTAAGCGAAATTGGAAATGAAAAGTCTTGTCTAGGAAAGGAAGATGAAATTTGGCTATGGAAAAGAAGAATGGGTCACATGAATTTTGATAACCTTGTCAAAGTCAGCAAAAGAGAAGCAGTCAGAGAAATTCCCCAGATCACGAAACCAACCAACACTTTATGCAAGCATTGCCAACAAGGAAAGAAAACAAAGACCAGATTCAAATCAAAGGAATATTCAACAACAAAACCATTGGAAATTGTGCATACTGATCTAGTTGGACCAACTACAACAAAAGGCTTAAAAGGTGAGAGATACTTTATGTTATTAGTTGATGATTATACAAGAATGACAGCAGTTTGCTTTCTTAAGAATAAGTCAGAATCTTTTGAAAAATTCAAGATCTACAAGGAAATGGTTGAAAATGAGATGGATTCAAGAATCAAATGCTTAATATTGGATAATGGGGGAGAATTCACCTCAAAGGAATTTATGGACTACTGCAGCAATCATGGAATAAAAAGACAATTCTCCGTCGTTAGGACACCTCAACAGAATGGAGTTGTTGAAAGAAAGAACAGGACATTACGAGAAATGGCTTGAACAATGATAATGGATTCAAAGTTGACAGATATTTTTTGGACACAAGCAGTGCATACATCAGTTCATATTCAAAACAGAGTAATGCTTAGAAACAACACTGATAAAAGTCTCTACAAGCTATGGAAAGGAAGACCAACAAATGTGAAGCACTTCATAGTTTTTGGAAGCAAATGCTACATCAAAAGAGAAGATGGCAGAATGGGAAAGTTTGACTCTCATGTAGACAAAGGAATACTTGTTGGTTACTCAAGTACAAGGAAAGCATACAAGTGTTACAATCTAAGATTAAAAAAAGTTTTGGAAAGAATCAACATAACAATTGATGAAATAGATAGACCATAATCAAAGGAAGAAGAAAACAAATCAATGGAACAACTTTTCGAATAAGAAGATGAAAAAGAAGTAGAAGAGGAAGATGAAGATAAAGAGAATTCGACAGAAGCAGAAGATCAAGTTCAACAAGTATATCCAAAGACACCTAGCAAATGAGTACAGAAGAATCATCCTCCAGATCAAATTATTGGAAACAAAAATGTAGGAGTTGTGACTAGAAGAAAAATCTGTTCACCAGAACAAACACACATAGCACTCTTATCTACAATTGAACCAAACTATTTTGAAGAAGCCAGGAAGGATGAATTTTGGAATAAGGCCATGGATGAAGAATTGGATCAAATAGAGAAAAATGACACTTGGGAATTGGTTCCAAGACCAAAGAATAAGAATGTGATCGACACAAAATGGGTTTTCAGGAATAAATTGAATGAACATAAACAGATTACAAGGAACAAACCTAGATTGGTATGTAAAGGATATGCACAGATTGAAGGAATCGACTTTGAAGAGACATTTGCCCCAGTTTCCATAATGGAAGCAATCTGTTTTCTTTTAGCTTATGCATGATCCAAAAATGTTAAATTATATCAAATGGATGTAAAATCATCTTTTCTGAATGGGGAACTTGAAGAAGAAGTCTACATTGAACAACTAGAAGGATTTCAATTTTCAGAGAACACAAACTATGTGTATAAATTAAAGAAAGCCTTGTATGGTCTAAAACAGGCTCCTAGAGCATGGTACTCCAGACTAGATAAGTATCTGCAATAGGAAGGGTTCAGAAAATGAAGTGTAGACAACAACCTCTACATCAAAGTAAGTCAAGGTAATATTTTATTAATTGAAGTTTATGTTGATGATATTATTTTTGGTAGTGATGATGACAGGTTAAGCCAGAAATTTGCAAAAAACATGCAGAATGAATTTGAAATGTCATTACTTGGAGGACTATACTTCTTTCTGGGACTTCAGATACGTCAAAGAAACTAAGGAATTTGTATTTCTCAAACCAAGTATATCAGAGAAATGCTAAAGAGGTTCGGAATGGAAGATTGCAAACCAGTTATCACTCCCATGCAAACCAATTGTAACTTGATCAAAGATGATGATTCAAAGTCTACATATCAAAGGTAATACAGGTCAATGATTGGCAGCCTACTATATGTGACAACATCTAGACCAGATGTAATGCAGCCAGTTGGACAGGTGGCACGATTTCAAGAAGCGCCAAAGGAATCACATGTATTAGCGGTAAAGAGGATCTTCAGATATCTGAAAGGAACATAAGAGTTTGGATTATGGTATACAAAAGGAAAAGATCTATCACTAATTGCCTACAGAGATGCAGATTGGGCAGGTTTTATTGATTATTGATGAAGCACTAGTGGAGCAACGTTCTACTTAGGTGAGTGTTTGGTATCATGAATAAGAAAGAAACAATCATCAGTATCTCTATCTATAGCCAAGGAAGAGTATATTGCAGCAGAAACATGTTGTACACAGGTTCTTTGGATGAAACAAACTTTGACAGCTATACAGGTTGAGTATGATGAGCCCATTCCAATATATTGTGATAATACAAGTGTCATAAGTATCTCAAAAAACCCGGTGATGTACTCTAAGACAAATCACATTCCAATAAAGTATCACTTTCTACGGGAATAGGTTGCAGAAAAGAACATCAAAGTTGAGTATGTGGGCACAAAAGAACAAGTGATAGACATCTTTACAAAACCACTTCCATGGGAAGCCTTTGAATATCTTCGCCAAAGACTTGGAGTTATTTCTACTCCAAAATAAATTATTTTTTAATGTTTTTTGAATGCTTATCTTATATGTCTTAGATGTACATGAGAAAGCACCATAATAGGACAGTTCAGTCAAGGGGAGCAGCCCCGGATGGAAAGATACCTTTGCCATTGATGACAAAGGGGGAGAAATTTATCAGATGTAGAGGACAGAGGCATGGTTCCAGGGGGAGAATATTTATTAGATGTAGAGGATAGAGGCATGGTTCCAAAAGGAGCATGAGTGATATGATTTCATTATTGCATCAGAGTGTTGCCATCAATGCCAAAGGGGGATATTGTTGATTAAGGTTGGTTGTCATTGTTGTCAACCCTTGAAGAAAGCCCCGTAGCACAAAGGTTTAGGTAATGGACCCAATATTGTTTGATGTAAATATGACTCATTATTGTTTTTTCATGGTTAATAAGAAGTAAATATGGATGAACTCCAAAGTGGTTCCCTTATGGTGAAATCCCTCATGGGAAGACGCTTACGGAGTAAGAGAACCCATGCTTAATTGTGGAATAATGAGATGAAGGACAGTGAATTTTTTAGGTAAACTATCCTAGATGGATAGTGCTTGTCATGCCATTTTCGGTGGTATGTGGAACATAACATAACTCCTCACGGTTAGAGATTTATGGCCATGAGAAGTTGGAGACCCCAGGTTTGGGTAATGGACACAAGTTTGTTTGATGGGTAACAGTATGAGTTATGATATATTTTCATATGATACTATTCTATATGGATATTACATGTCATGCCATTTCTGGTGGTATGTGGAACGTCACATAACTCCTCATGGTTTGAGAGTTATGGCCTTACGAAGTTGGAGGACTATCATATGTCATCTAGAAGCCCCAAAAGGTCAAAGTAGTCAAAGTGGTTTAAGAGATTTTTAAAGGATAAATAATGAAGTGAAATGATGAGTGTATTATAATT
>ML782812.1:1345922-1384023 GCA_009831015.1 Picea engelmannii
CCCTAAAATAAGGAAAGTCGGCCAAGTGACCTAGAAGATGTTTTTAAGGAAGCTACTTGGAGAGTATAAATAAGAGGAAAGGCTCTCTCATTTAACACACACTTGAGAATATTGAATATATATAGGTGTCTGAGGTAACCAAGGGTATATAAACCATAATTTTGAGTGAAGGTGAAGAAAAGAAGGCTGAAATGCAAGGAAGGATAAATTCTTTTGATGGTGCTTTCTAAGGTATGTTATTTACAGGTCATCCCACCATTTTTGCTATAACTTTTTTTCTATAATGATTCAAACCGTGAAATTGTTATGACATTGTGAAAACATATCCAAGTATATGTGGTAAAACATTCATCTTGTGGGTCGTTGTATTTTGGGATTTACACTCCATGGAAAATAGTGTTTGTGGCTAGTCCTGAAACTAGTAAAAAACAAGTGTTTCGGGTAAAAACATTGTAACTTCTTCACAGCAGATCTAAATTCAGTGAGACCAAATGTTTAGGTTAGGGTACAGTCTATAATATGTTGTGTAATAGTTTCAGATCAATTCAAAAAATATTCTGTGTGGGGAACGCTCTACAAGGTCGCTCTCTAGAATAAGCCAGAATTCAACAAGGTATGTCAGTTTTTCTATAACTCCTTTTCTGAGAGGTTCCAAGTAGTGACACTTGGAGGAATTGCATAAAATACACTGAAGAAAATTGTGTATCAGTTTTACATCATTACAGGTACAAATTTATGATTACTTCAAGTTAGGGTTGTTGACTAATCTAAAACTAGGCACGTGAGACTAAAGAAAAGTTTGATGAAAATGCTAGTCTCTTGTTGTTAAAATTAAGGAAGTTTTGCAGGAATGTGATCATATACACCAGGTCTATTACAGAGCTACAAATCATAATTGGATGATGAAATTGATGAGAGTTTTTGGCTGAGTTACATGTTAAGTACATGTTTGAGACAAGTAGTTGATGAGTTGGCACATACATGAGGTGTATACTTGATGATGTTGGTTGATGATTAGTTGACACATGATTGGTACATACTTGGTACATGGTTGGATGCACTTGTTTATGGTACAGGTTGATTACAGTTTGTTTGGTACAGGTTGGTGCATGGTTGATGCACTTGTTTATGGTACATGTTGATTGCAGGTTGAGGTACAGGTTGATGCATGCTTGATGCATGGTTCGGATTTATTGGTACAGATTTACAACGGTATATCTCACAGTGATAGTGTGACAGTGGCTCCATCATTCTACTTCTACTTCAGGGTGGAAGGATGAGGCAAGGACAGGTGGTTGTAGCCACCTTTTAGTTGTAGCCGGAGAACATATGGGGGTGTAGCCTCCTTCTGGTTGTAGCCAGAGAATTGGGGAGTTGGAGCTTCCCTCAGGTTGTAGCCTGAGAAACTAGGGGGTTGGAGCCTCTTTCCAGTTGCAGCTAGAAAACAAAGGAAGTTAGTGCTTCCAATGAATGTAATTTTTCAAGACATATAAGAAAAATCATTCTGTGGTTTTCTCCCGATTTGGGTTTCCACGTAAAACACTGGTGTATTGTGTATGTATGTGATTGTTTATTTCTTATTGCTCATTATTGGATAATAATTCTACATTGATATAACAATTGAAAAAAAAAAATTATAATTACGCTATTACTGATTCACCCCCTCTCAGTAATCCAACACTTTTGTTATATTATTTTTATACATCACTTGTTACTCTTATACTTTTGTATACACTTATAATTAACTTTAATTAATTATGAATGTCGTTAACCTCCTTATTCATATATAATTATGTATCCGTGTTGATTCACACTATACCTACACATACATTATATTTATTATTATTATATTATATAAAATAACACAATAATTTATTTTATATTAATTATTATATCATATATTTCCCAATTATTCTAACTAAATAATTATTTCCAAAAAAAATTGATTCATCACTTTCCTTTCTTTCCCTTCTCAATATTAAAAACTTATCTTCATCACTTAACATGTACTTTGAACAACCACGGTCTATATATCAACCACGTTAGTTATATATATATCATTCGAATTTTCATCTTTTCAAATTTAAATTTTCAAATCTAATGCAGGCTCACCCTGCTATGTCGAAGCAGATCTTTGATTCCACTATTTTCTGTTCTGGAATCCTTCATGCATATGGTCTTACTTGAACATGGTCTTCATCATTCTTTGACAGGGATAGATTTAACTGTCTGTCGCTACATTTTGCAGTTTGGTTTTATTTGGCAGGGCTCCCATCGAGTTTGTGGATTAAGCACTTTTTATTTAGCACCCAACGGAAATCACTCTAACACTTTTCTTTCCATTTAAGCCCCAATGGAAATAACTTGTGTATGATGTAAAGCACCTTATGCCCATACAACGTGACCATAGTCCAACTCAACGGAAATATTGTTAACAACTTTTTCGTACTAACCTCACGCCTTCGTTTCCATACACCAACGGACACTTGGCATCACCAGAATTCGCCAAACGCATTGAAACTTGGACCCTCCATTTTCCGCTGCGTTCTGGATAGCTGACCCCTTGCTGCTTGATATACCACTCGGATTTTGATCATCCATCTCCTGGATGAATAGTACCGTCGAGCCTTGATCCGTCCGAGCTACACTATGATATCCACCCTTAATCAAATGCTTACAGAGTGAATCGATCAATCCATTACAGATTTGTTTCAATTCCAAAATTAATATGACAGGTCATATATATATTCCCTCAATGAGAGCGAAGATAGCAAAATCGTATACAGATGAAGAGGATTYTGCAAATCTCGTGCACCCACTCTACGCTCCTCTTGTACACTCTCTGYGCATCTCTACCACGAGCCTCAATACATACAGAATGGAAATAMTAATTCGTTTGCAGTATTGGTTTCGATGCCATTCGGATTTTTTGACCATCCGTCTCCTGGATGATTGGTACTGTCGAGCCKTAGTCCRTCYGTATCACACTATGATMTCCACTCTTAATCCCAATGCTTACCGGATTAAGTTTCCCACTAAATCTTTTACAAAACAGMGCAATGAATCTYTGYGCATGCTCCAGGAATTTAATTCCGAGMTTTCCCTTCTTGATCTACATTCAAGCTTCCTCCTCTTCGAGCTCCTAGAACTCTGTGAGCTAAACTTCCAAGAGAACCTAGCTGCTTAACACAACACTCAGGACTTGTATTTATTTACAATGAAAAAATATGTTTTCAGATCCTATGATTAAGGAACAGATTCCTTAATAAACTCAATTGACCCCTACGAGTCATCAGTGACTCACTAACCATTAACAAACCCTAACTCATCTTTTACAAGTGGAAAGGATCTAGAATCCTTGTCCATTATTCAAATTTTCCACAAAATAACAAATTATACAAGTGTGAGACCCTAGGTCTCTTTGAATTCTCTCAATTTTGATGAAGTCATGGGTGACTTCGTTTTCATGAGCCTATGCTCCTGCATCAAAATCCCACCATGTATACCTCATACACACTTGCATGCATATTTCTCATGGACTATGTGTCATTAGAAATCCTTTGACATTATCCTCGTACACTCTATGTGCTTCTGGAATGTTTTTATAGGTTGATTTTTTTTTGTTTTTAAAAGAGTGCACGAACCCTGATCTCTCTCTTTGTTTCTTCTTCGACTTTCTCCTTCCCTCCTTACCTTTTAATTGGTAGGGTTTCAAGATATAATTTCTAACTTTGGTTTTGAACTTGGAAGCTCTCAACTAATTACAATTATGGTTCAATCAAATATTTCATAGATTCATGTTAATCCTCCCTCTTCTTTTTATTCTCTGTTGCTTCTTTAATTTTACTTTTTGTTCTTATTCTTCATGGTGTCACTTTTTTTCATATAAATTACAAGGTACACAAATTTGCTTTTACTTTATTTAATACTTATTATTATTACTTATTATTGAGAGAATTTTTATACATTAATTTAAATTAAATTAAACTAATTAATTATTATTGTATTTATTAAATTATTGCTTTTTATATACGTGTGCAATAATAATATAACATTACATTCAAATTAAACTTGTTTAAAACAAAATAATAATATATTCTTTTTTTTATTACATTGAAAGGTGTATACCTATTGGTAATGGGTACGATTAATGACTTTTTAATCTAAAATTCTAATCTGATGGCTAACAATTGAAGATGTTGGCATATTCTTAGTCGTCCTCCCAAATCAATGAATGTGATTTACTCTTCATAACTTCCTTATATTTTTTAATGCATCCATTAACATGTTTACTTTTTAACATTTACCTAATCATATTAAGAAATAACTGTAGCACCATATAATTGCCACATTTGGATTATTAATGGGCACTACTTCAACTTCTTCCTCAGTTGTCTGTGCATCTCAGTTGTCTGCACGTTTCATATTCGATGACTAACCAACCCACCTATTACATGAGCATGGAGCGTTTCATTTTCGAGCGTGGATATCTTTCGGCGTTCTCAACTGTGAGTTAGCAACTGTGCTAATATAAACACATCCCTAACTTAACTTAAACCCGATCCACAACACCTCCCAATTCCCATGAATTAAATAAAATAATGAAATTTAAAAAATTAAACGGGAACAAACCCCTCTTTTCTTCCATCCTTATTCATTTTTCACATTTTCCCTTTAAGTTTCCATTTCTCCTCCTAACTAAGGTTTCAAGCTAGGTTTTCATGGAGGCTCTTGTTAATCTTCTCTATTCCATGGTGACATTTTTAGTGTTTTTATTATGGAATCATTCTTGGATAGTTCTTTCTCACAATTAATTAGTTTAGTTGTAAGTTTGATGGTGACCCATTTTAGTTCCTAGGTCGATCCCCCCATAAGGAATAGGCATGGACACCATGGCTCATGGCCCAAATAAACTACGTGGCCATAGTACATGGCACCCCCATATTTTAAATGAAACAAAATTTTCGTTTGATGCTTTGATGGGTTGGCTCCTCTGTGTCAAGCTTGGGTTTGATGAGATTTGTGAATTGATTGTATAGGTGAAATGTTGTGCACATATATGTGGGCTCCTCCATGTGGAGTTTGGACATTGTTTGATGTTTGAAACCTGGTTTGAATGGGGTTCAAGTCACGTGTGGAACAATCATTGGTATGGTGGAAATTATTGAGCCATGCATTTTTTTAATACAAACAATTTTTTTATGTGGGTTTGATATTTTCTTAGGGAAGAATTCAAGCTCGACTTTTGTTGATATTTTCAGAAAGGATGAGGATTTATTTTTATGTTTATGTTTAATATTTAGGGTAGAATTTTTTTTGGTTATGATAGAGATATAAATTTTTCTAAGATCCCTAGATGCTTTTTTAGGTAAATAAATTTTTAGAATTTCCATTTCTCAAATCTCTTAACTTTGTACATTTTTATTTTTCTTGAAAAAAGTGAACAAGTCCTCCCTCCATGGACATTTTAGGATTTTGTTTCTACCCTACTACCCCTCAACTATTGGGTAGTTTCCTATGGTTACATACATGTTTCATGATGGGCTTGTAGAATTTATTCCATGCATTATGGAACTTAATTCTGGTTGTTGGCATTTTCTTCATGTAACAAGGAAAGATTATATTATTTATCTTCATGTAGTAATAAATTTTTGGGTTAGTGTCTAGTTTAGTCACCCCTTTTGCCAATTTACCTTTTTTTCGTATACATAGTTAGATTTGTGTTTATAATTTTTTTTTATAGAACATTCAAAATCTATAATCATAGATAAGCCCTTATGGCTTTAGTTTTCACACTAGAGTTCTGGTGATTTGTTGTTGGTAGATTTTCATATTTTTCCCATTTTTCTTATTGTAGGAAGAAGGGATTCTCTTCCATCCAATATTTCTAAGTTACCAATATGTTTTATCTTTAATTTGAAAAAACATAGAGTAGTCTCATTTAGGCTATGAGTTTTTTTTATTATATTATTATTTCTATTGTAAACCTAAAAGCCATCTTTTTTATGTTATACTTGGGAAACCACTATGACCATTGTTTTTACAAATTTAAATTTTATAGGTTTCACGATTGTTTTGGTTATATTTAATGTCAGGTTTTATTCTTTGTTTCCCTTTTATAGGAGACATGCAATAGTCATATGTAATAAGGAACCCAATTTCAATCTAGCGTTGTAAGCAATCATTCTCCATGCAATAAATGTCATACATTTTGTGTTCATTTATTTTTTAGGTTTGTTTTTCATATACCATGAATTTATTTTCAAACATTCATTTGTCTTTCATATTTCTGTAGCTACAATTCAGGGTAAAATCATGAAGATGGGTAACAATTTTGTGAGAATCGGGTCTCCAAAATTCCTAGAGGCATTTTTTCGATTGAAAGTTTTCATGTCAAATTGAACGATGCACTAACGGCGCCCTCAAAATTCATGTACAATATTTTTTGGATGAATTTTTTTCCTGCGGTAAGCATATTTCGACCAAAAGAATATTTGTTCAAAAGGTTTATTTTTAACAGATTCTGTTAAAAACTAGGTTTCGGCCGAAAGACTATAACATAAATACAAAATTTATTGTTTTATAGTTTGTTTTAATTTAGAATAATACAATGTAATGGAAGTCCCATTAGCCCAATTTTAGAACCAGGGATTTGATACCAAATGTAACACTTGTCATGGAATGCTACTCAATAATATTCACTCATTAAAATACATATGTTGTAAGACCTTTGTTTTAACATAATTTGTCTTCTCTATAAATGGAACAACCTACAACATTGCTAGCGGAAAAAAAATCCCTATGGCTACACCGGGGTTTACAATGTAGGCAGATCAATAATCGTTTAAAAGTCTCCTACTTCTCTAACTACCCCAAATATACCCCATACTTATGCAAGAAAAGTAAAATGAGAAGGATCAGGTAATTGTACATTTTACTTCGTGCCTGGTGACGATCCTCTCATGCTTGAAGGCTTCGTTGACTGCAAACCTCCTCCCAAGGTAGGCCTGCATTCAAAGACAGACAAACAAAAAGCTACAAGCATATATTTCATACATAAATAAGGGTTAGATGTTAGAATAAAAACATAAATCAAATGCAAACATTTGACACATCGTGTTTTTGGGACAAGAAAAGTTCTTATTTTATTGATAATACAATGATCACTTACAACCAAAGTCGACTACTGCTCCTCGAACCTGGTCTGGGATCCTCTTCACCAAGATCCAAGTGCACCTCCGTGTATCTTTCTCCTCTGAACCTTATTCTTGGGAAATGGAATGGGTTCTTGTAGAGGAAAAAGGGAAAAATGAGGAATTCTAAGGCAATTCTCACAACAAGGTTGCAAATGCTTGGGGCAAGGAGGGGATGTGAAATGGGCAGAGTTTCACTATTCTTATGTCTAGATATGGAATGAGACCCCAACACCTCCTTTTATATGACAAAAGGATGGTTATTCGGTTGGGTGACAGGCTATAGGTGGTGGATTAATTGGGAAACTACCCAATAGCCCGTAATCTCAATGAATTCCTTGCAACTTTTTAATTTTTGCAAATTTTGCAAGTATACGCAGGCTGTAGTGGTGCATATAGCGTACATACGTGGGCTGTAGTGGTGAAAAAAGAGTATGTACCCTGGAAGTATTGGTGCAGGGCACGTACATCTTCAAAAAATGGGTTTTTTAAGAAGAGCAACTCAGTGAAGGCTTGGCAAAATTTTCAAGTAAGAGGGCCAAATGCTAGGTATGCATATGTGGAGCAATTCAGGGTTATAAAAGATGCCCTCTAATGTGTGAGGTTAGAATATCATCTAATGGCCGATATACATTACAAAATCTTCACCAATGTACGAAACGAGTGAGCCTGAGACCAGACTTCGATAGGTTCCATCTGCAAAAATAACAATTGTCTCTCCGACATGGGCATACCCATGCTCGGGATGAAATAAATCATGGCTGCCAATCAAATACACTACATATCCATGTCATATAACTATATAAAGTGTAGTCGCGAGAAATACATAACAGATCTACATCTCCAAATCAAATATATACAAGTATAGTATCCATCTTTAAGAAGCTAACGACGCTTGATCGTTGGATATGAGGCCTTCAGAGCTTAAGAAACAACTTAAAGATATGCAAAAATTAGGTAGGAGTGTAATGTGAATGTACAACTTCACTACCCAGAGGTATTCAATATCTCATCGGGGAAAGACAAGAGGATCTTAATGATCAGGCGGAGAACTTTAGTGATTTCGAGCAAGGACTTGATTGGACTTTCAGGATGGTCGGGCACGAGGGCAAGAGAAAAACTACAGAAAGGTCAACTCAGGCTGGGTGAAAATTCCCTTAGACAAGAGCATGAAATATGATCAGACTCAGGAAGCATGACATTGACATAAGTTTACGATGCAAGAGGCAACGCAAACTCTCCATGTGTTTGAAAGAGTAACCAAATGGAGGAGGAAACAACACTATGTAGAGAGAAAAAATTCCTAAGGTCATATTAGATCCCAAATCTTGATGAACAAACAGAAGGATGTGCTTTGTCCATGGGTGACTCATTGTGATTCCAAAAAAAGAATATATATTTCCCGTCCCCTTTTTTGGGGTTTTTTGATTTTTTTTGGCTTTTTCAAATTTTTTTAAAGAGATTGAAAAAGAATAAAAGAATACTATGTTACAAAGGATGAATGAGTGTGGCAAGCATACTAGTTCCAAGCGCAAGGAACACACTAATGCTTAGAGAAAGAAGACATGTGTAGGAAAAGGACACTCGGGAAAATTCCTCCATGGGTCAAGGTGCCAAGTCGCAGAGGAAAAGTGTTACAAGGCTTGCATATAAGGCATGCTTCAAAGGTTTAGTTCAGAGAAACATGGAGCCGAAATTAGGATAAAGATGAAAAGATGAAAATGTGATTAGCAAGACATAATGAAACCCCCTTCAATGTATTTTTCACGAGCCCAGAGAAGGTAAGCTCGGTGGTTTTTTCACGTTTAGAGAGTTTGAAAAAATGTAAAAGAAGACTCCACTGGGGTACCTTTTTCAAAAATAGTCTAGTCGGTTCAAAAAAGGGGTAAACTAGCACCGAAAATACATCTATTCAAAACCATTTTAACAAGTGTGACAAAGACAAGATCACTTGGAAATATTTTCCATTTTAAGGAGTCTGAAAAGAGCTTAACTATGGAATCATAGCCTTTTTCTAGATTTAGTCTCCGTAACCCGAAAAATTATAAAATTTACTAAGGAGAACTCTCTTGGCAAGACGAATCTCCCGAGGTGTACATTTTTCCTCCATAATCCATAGGCTGGAAAAAGGGGTAAACTCATGCTAGCAGATGTTCTTCTGGACCAATTTTAACGTGTGAAGGAACAAGGTCACTCAACAATCTTTTCAATTTTAAGGAGTCTGAAAAGAGCTTAACTATGGACTCTGTAGGGGATGTTCTTCTGGACCAATTTAACGAGTGTGAAAGAACAAGGTCACTCAATGATCTTTTCAATTTTAGGGAGTCTAAAAAGAACTTAACTATGGACTCCGTGGGGGTTCATTTTTCGAAGTCCCTCGGGCCCTAAAAAGGGTTAAAATTGTACCTAAGAATACTCTTCTAGTGAACCGAAGTTTCTAGAGTATACCTTTGTTCGTAAAATTGACCATTTAGACTGAAAAAGGGGTAAACTATCGTTGGACAGACATGCCTTAAAGTTTTAGTTTGGTGAGCGTGAAGGACAACAAGATCACTGGACAATATTTTCATGTTTAGAGAGTCTAAAAAGGGCTTAAAGAAGGCTCCAAGAAGTTACTTTTCTCAGTTAATCCAGACAAGATTGAAAAGCATAAATGTAGTCTCGTCGAATGTTGCTTTTGGATTTCAAAGCGAGCTTGAAAGACAAGGTATTCTCATTTTTTGGAGTCCCGAGGGTGAGGCCAAGAGTGATGATGCATCAAACGTATGAGGCTCAATCTTGTAATGATGATAGGAATAACAAGGACTGTCGAGCCTAAAGTCATTAAAGACAACATGGACACTAAAATGCAACAAGGATCTATCTAGGGCATCCATGTAAAGGTAGGCTCTACCATTAAATTACGACACTTCTAAAGCAACAATAATGGTTCTGTGTTGCGCTTCGGTGGGATAGATCCTATGGAAAAGTAGAAAAGACAATGAGATGCAGAAACTGGAGGTGGAATCCTAACTTATATGCAAAAAGTTGGGAAAACGAATTTTATCAAAGGACCTTTGAAAGTGATCCATCTCCAAAAAAGGTTGCCAAACCAAAAGTGAAGTGCATCGGAACATCCAATAAGAAACTTAAGAACCACATTAAATGATTTTCAAGCCAGAAAAAATGACAAAAGGGTTCACAAAAGTGGCAAAAATGGCCAAAAAAATCTATAAATAGAAGCTGACAGCTCATTTTCACCATTGCAATTTGAGAATTAACCAAAAGGTAAAAAATACCCCTTTTCTAAAAGAGTTCATTCTAGGAGCTTCAGAGGACGAAATGAATTTTCGCTCAGATCAAGTAAGTATAAACTCATCCCTCTTGCATTTCCATTCTTCTTTCTTACATTGTTTTTAGTTTTTTGGGGGGCACACCCTCTTAAAAAGGGGCAAAGCTACGTGTATGTAGGTTGTACGAGGACAAACTGCGTACATCTGCGAACATAAAAAAATATGCCCGCGGATGTATGCGAATGTGTCCAAAACAGCCCGCGTACACCCTCAAAAAGAAGGAAAAATGAAATATGCCAGAGCTAACTCCCCCTTGAACTTGTCATGTAACAGGATGTATGTCCACTAAAGGGAGAGGGAACATGAGGATATTTATGTCTTGGTCGATGAGGACCCTACTTCCATTACTGCATTAAAAAAATGTAGACTATGGAAGTTCTACCAGTGTCTGCCTATGAGGGCACAACCCAGGCTTCTAAATGCCCTAATGGATTATTGGCACCCGGACGCAGAGTTGTTCATGATTGAGTGGAATTCGTTGACTCCAAGGACTGAGGAAATTTACTTTTTGACTGACCTATCGAGGAGAGGGGAACCAGTCAACCTGCACACATTTCCTCCTGGGCCCTTAAATGTCGCTGACTACATCAGGATGCACTGTGAGGCAGGCACTGAGAAAGTAGGTTCTCAAGTGCCCATCAACAAGATCACCATCCTATCATTGAAGGTGATCCTACTACTCATTGGGCCTCCTAGGTGCACATGTATTGTGCCATGTAGTGCCTTGACGCACACATTTTGACTGGAGCACGACCATGTTGACTTGCATGAAGAGGAATCTTAGGGATTGTCGTGAGCATAGCAAAAAAAACTTTAGGTTCGATACCATTCTATGTTTGTTCTTCTTTGAGAGGGTACCCAACTTGAGTCCTAGAGAGACAGTGTGGGGGCATGTGTCCTCCTTCCCAGCAGTATGTATATGGGTAACATTTCTTCCATGATAAGGGGGAGGAAGGACCATAGAGACCTTCAATGACACATTTTTTTACTAGTGGGCATGACAGATTCCAGCGATAGAGGACTACCCCTACATCGAAATCAACTTTTCTAGGGATCCAGATATGCCCGTACCTACTGGAGAGGAGAGAGGGGAGATATGTACATGTATTTTTTAAGTTATTTAATTTTTTGGCTTCTTTTATATATATAATTTTTATGTGCATTAGAGTATTTGATAACTATGTATCTGTTATGTACACATGTGGGACCTACGCACCCGACAGACTTCTAGAGAACTAGGCAGCATCCTCGACTAGAGGAAGTACCAGCAACAGTCATAGGGGGACCTCCAATCGAAGAGGCTGAGAGAGTTTTGATACGGGTGGAGTGGAACCTCACCGCGCTCACTCATGTTGTTCTGATGGTCGTGATCGAGGATCTCCTACCATCGATGCAGCCTCATGTAGTTGGGGTGCCACGAACATGGGTCCAACTCTTTCGGCGTTTGCAAAACATCGTTGCTCAGTAAAACAGGGCCAATATGCCCCGAGATTAGATAGGATGGACTTCTTATGTGCCAAGGGAACTTTTTGTATATTTTTTAGGGCATAAGCCCCGTGATGTATACCGGGTTACTATTTTTGAGGTGTTCACACCCATCTATGTACTCTGACACTTTTCGAGATATATATATATTTACATCTTTTATATCTTATGGATCACATTTTTAGAAATGTATGTACATGTGTATGTGTGTGCAATATGCCAATCTAATACTTGATTAGCTAGAGTATCTGTCGATTTATTTAATCTCCTAGGAACATGGATATACGTAATGTAATCAAAGAAACGTTCTAATAGATGTACCCTAAGGAATCGTCGGTGTAAATTAGGATCATAAACATGGTAAACCCCATTTAACTGGGACACAACCAAATAAGCATCTAAGTAGACCTAGAGGTAAGAGATACCATGCGACAAAGAGTCATGAAACAACTCTATCATTGTGATGTACTCGACGACATTGTTTGTGGTGTCACCTAGACAAATACCTCCGAAAGATAACAACTGGCCTTGAGGCATGAAAATCACCCAAGCTATAGAAGAAAGCCTCTGAGTGTCTCGGCTAGCACCGTCCACAAACCCAAAAAACACCTTTGATTCACTTGACATCTGCCACAGTGAAAAATATGACATAAATAACGACACATCCATAAAAAAAAAGAAAAAAAAATTGTATAAGAACTATACATATGTACAAGAAGTCACCCAGGCGACCAACCTATGAGTAATACTTCTTGAGTTAGAGCCCATTTCTAGGCTCCGCCAAAGAATTTTCCTCAAAGTCAACTAGACGATAAGCGCCCTTCTTTAAGACCTCTTTCATAATGAAAGTTATGAACCACATGGGTTTGAACTTGTCTTCCCCCAAGGGATCCTTATCTTGTTCATAGACCAGGACAAGGCTGCCTTCAGAGAAAATATGAGCATGAATGGACCGATCATATTTACACTTGAATTGTTTCTTGTGAGCCTCATTGGACAAGAATTCATCACGGCGTTTCTCGTCGAGCTACTCGAGATATAATAAGCGTTCCTCAAGCGATGAAGTGTCTAGAAATAAATCTACTTCCAACTTTAGAGACGTAATTTGACACTCTATAGGCAAGACTGCTTCTAGCCTATAAACGAGTTGAAAAGGTGAGAAACTGGTGGAAGTATTTACAGACATTCGGTAGGCCCATAACATTGAGTACAACATCAAATTCCAATTTGACTTGGCAGAATTGATCGTTCGCTGCAGAATAGTATTGAGGGACTTATTCACAACTTTCACCTCACCATTCTCTTGTGGGTAGTAGGGTGATGAATGTGCTTTCCTCAACCCAAGATTTGATGTTAACTCGGACATCATTTTGTTCTAGAAGTGACTGCCATGGTCAATGACAATATACTTCGGGATGTCAAACCTTGTTACTGTCTGGTTAAAAATAAAGAGAGTTGTTGTTTCGCCATCATTATTAAATGTTGGCATAGCCTCAACCCACTTTGTGAAGTATTCTACCGCTATGATGATATAATTATTCCCCCTAGCTGAGGTCGGGTGGCATGTGGTAAAATCAATCCCCCACTTGGTTAAAGGACCAACAACAATGATGGGAAACTTGGGAGCAGGATGTACCCTCATCTTCCTAGAGAAGATCTAACACGGGTGGCACTTCTTGACTAACTCAACGCAATCCTTGATTAACATAGGCCAAAAGTAACCATCTCATAGAATATTTTGGGTTGTTTCCAACCTAGAAAAATGACCACCACATGCTCCAGTGTGGCAGTCATTAAGAACGAGTTCCGCTTCTTTGTGAATAAGGCACCGACGGAGAATGCAATCTACACCTTGACAATACAAAGTGTCATCGAGGATGAGATATTTTTGTGCCCGATGGCATATTCATCAACGCTCATCAAGAGAAGCAGAGGCGAGGCACTTCAAATTTTGGATATAGACTAGTATACCTCCATACTAGGGGTTCGAAGATGTGATCCGAAAAATATCTCCTTTAATAGGCGATTCTTTGGGTGTAACATCACCTGATTTTACCGGAAGTTCTGAGATAAGTTCTGAAAATACCAGTGACTTTTTGGATTTCATGGAAACAAAATCCAAGTCAAATTCCTAGAGGATAAGAATCCATCTACTGATCTTTCCACCAATGATGCATCGTGTCAACACATATTGAAATGGATTCACAACGACAACGATGGTGGTCTTGCAAAGCAGGATATAATGACAGAACCGCTGGACAACATGTACTATTGCCAACACAAGCTTCTCAACATGGGAATAGTTGAGTTATGGCCCAACCAAGCCTCGACTCGGGTAATAAATCACGTGCTCTTCAAGCAAATCGTCCTCTTGAACTAAGACCATACCGATGGTTGACTCTGCAGCATCCAAGTACAATAAGAAATATTTATTATAATTGGGAGGCCAGAGCAGAGGGGCAGACATAAGGGCGCATTTCAACGCTTCAAAAGAGCATTGATCGGCTTCGTCCCAACAAAAAGGGACTCCCTTTTTTTAGTAAACGGATGAACCCTTTAGTGATCTCGGCATATTTTGCGATAAAAAACTGAAGAAAGTTTGCGTTCACCTTTAAGATCTGAAGTTGAGGGACTGCACATAGGGGAGGCAAATGAACTATTGCATCAACCTTAAAAGGATCGACCATGATACCTATTTTTGAAACTGTGAAACCTAGAAGACGACCCGACGTCACGCAGAAACTGCATTTTTTAGGATTCAAATGAATCTGATAGTAGCGACATCATTCAAATATTAGTTGGATTTGTTCAGGATGATTAGTTGTCTTGTGAGATCGTGATTCTCGATCATAGAGATAAGCCTCGACTATATGTCTAAGGTCATGGAAAGAAAAAGATATGGCCCACTAAAAAGTGGCTTCAGTATTCTTTAGGCCAAAAGGCATCTTACGATAAGCAAATGTGGCCCACGGACAGATAAAATTATCTTTATGCTGGTCTTTGAGTTTGATATGATTCTAGTTATATCCCAAAAAACCATCCATGAATGAAAATACCTCACAGCCTACGCAGTCATCAACAATCTGGTCAATGAATGGGGTGGAGGAATTATCCCTTGGACATGCCTTGTTCAAATCACAGAATTCCATACACACGCGAATCGTACCCTGCTTTTTGTGTCATAACCTTTTCAAGAAAGATTCCCCTTTTCAGATGTGTATCACTTTTTCACCCATTGTCTTCTCAATTCGGAGAGGAACGGGTGGGTTTGTGTCTTCTTTACCCTTTTTGGCAGATTCTGGCATTCTGTAATCGTGTGCTCTAGTCACTATTTAACTGTCACCTTTCATCGTATAAGCGTTCATGACCGATGGATTACTAGAAGATGAAGGGGGTCCTTGATTGCCCCCATCTGCGCTCGAAGAGGCTTGAGTCATATTTTTCCCATGTGGAAATGGGTTCGTTGATACAACAGGCTTTTGTTGCGCCAATAACTTATGGGCCTCTGCAAGCCGAGGGCACAGGTGAGTCGGATGGTCCTCTGTGAAAATATTACAAAGTAAGAACATGAGAAAAACCATCGTCAAATCACTAAATAATATCTTGAGCGGTCGAGCTCGATGTACCATTTCACAACACCCCCAATAAGAGTGCGTTGAAAAATGCACAATTGTACAGAGTCGTCTCGCAGCGAATTCGATGAGCACCATAGGTGAAAATTTGTCACGTGATCACCTGGGTCTTCACCAGGCTTGCCTTTGAACTTCAGAATATCTGAGGGAAACTTAGTCTTCATGGGAGGCCAATGCAGATCATGAAAAATCAAGTCGTTAAGTATCCTTGAGAAGTCTGGCAAGTGAAACGTTGCCAAAAATGGTAGTTTGGGTTGGCTTCTATGTACAGGCAAAAAGGAGCCTGGAGTTTGACTGGCACCAGGTTTCTAGGAAAAGTTGGGATACTGGCCAAGGTTCTAGTAAACACCATGGCCTTGATTAGTGTATGGAAACTACGTTTGTTGGGAAGTCATCGAATGATTCCCGTAATTGGATGTTGAAGGCTGGGCGGGGATTGCTCCCTGCATTGTGTTCCAAATATTCTGGAAGGGGTTGCCCTTTGTTGATCCGACAGGAATAGGTACAGAGCCTTGCCTAGCTTTCCATTGACCATGGAATGGGTTTCCCCTGGTCGGCATCCCTGACAAGGGAACTGATCCCTTCCAAGGATTCGAAAGTCCTTGTGAGGAGAAAACTCTTGTGTTTTCCCCCTGTGTAGGAATAGTACCCTGCATAGTATTCTGTTGTCCAAAACTAGGGTTTCCCCTGACCGAGATGACAGCTGACGAAAAGGCGTTATTACCAAATGCGTCGAATAAATAGAAAAATATGGATCCCACTGGCATGGTATAAGAATAAGGTCCTAGACTGCCTGCTCCAGACAAGTTGTAGTTCATGTTTAGCCCGATGGGTTGCTGGAAAGAACCACTGAGCGAGGGGGACGGAGGAGGTTTATGACCTCCATTGTAAGGGATATCATTATAGGAGGCTAAGGTTCCCCCCATGGACCCTTGCAAGGGAGTGTTCGATCTCCCTGCCCCCAGACCCATGGTCTATAGGGTGGAGTAGGTAAGGATGGAGTTAGTATCAAAGTTGGGCATCCCATATGAAAATGGAGGGCCTATCGCACTCTGTGTGAACAGAGCAGTGGTCGTCGTCGATGATGGGATCAGACCACTTCCCGAAGTAGAGGTGGTCAATACCATTGTGGTATGGACCAATGAAGGTGAGTTAGGAGGTGGAATACCCCCTGTGGTGGCAGTTGTTGAGGGAGTGTGAGGACTCACTAATGAAGTAGAAGAATTTTCTTCCATGGCTACTTGTAAAACTATTTAACGTTCGTGAGGTGTTACCCTTGGAGGGACAACTTGTACCAAAATTGGCGCTGACAAGTCAGTGACCGAAGGATTGGTTGGCTTGAGAGATTCCACTCCAAATTCAGAAATAGTGAGTTCCTCTGGATTCTAGTAACATCCTCTCAAGGATGGCTTAGACAAAGTCTTTTGTAGCCCGGTTGCTTCAAATGACCCTTGCTGGTCAAGTCTTCACCATAACAGTGGCATTGGTGGCTCTAATGTAATCAACAACAAGCCTTGAATCCTTCGTGACCAGAGGATCTCTTGATCTTCCACCTTGTGAAAAGATCAACGACATAGTAAGGCTTTAACTAACGTTTAAAAACAAGCACACACTAGAAATGTTCCTACAAGATACAGCAAGAAAACCACTATCTAGTTGGAAGAATATTTACCCCAGCCAACACTAGAGAAACTTACTGGTGAAAGTGCAACTCGAACATGGAAGAACCCTCCAGTTATACTCTACAAAGTGTGGCCAGACGTCTTCCCTAGGTACTGCATTATACCCCCGCAGTCACCTATGTAAGTTTCTATAATAAAGGCAACTAAGTTTCTAGATCGTAAAGAATCACCAGGCGGGTACAATCGACAGTCAGGTGGACCACAATGAGCAGGATAACAAGTTTGAAACCTATCGAGGGTATCAAGAGAAAGTGGTCCGGAAGAGAACTAAGTATCTCGAACAGATTTGAGGTCCACAAAGCTCCGTAGGAAAATGCAAACAACGGTATCCCATGACAGATCCTTAATGTGTGTTCCCCTCTACATTTGGTCCAACTTCAGAGGGGTTATCTCCGCTACCTTTCTCCAAACGACCTCATGTTTAGCCCCTATGTTAGAGGGGGGTCCCAGATAACTTTCACGCCACTAGACATTTACACTCCCTAGCTCTGACTCCAATGTTTGTTTATAATCCTTGAAGATGTTCCTCTCCAACCTAATTCAAGGCTCTAGCCTAAACTAGTTGATTGACCCTACAAAAAAAAAAGTCTAACTAATTTTAAATTAGCGTTCATTTTAAATGGCTTGTTTTAACTCAAAGGATGTGGCAGTGAAACTAGTGATGTGTATGAGAGGCGAAAATAGGAGAAGTAAACGAAACTGAAATCAAAATTACTTCTAGTTAAAAATAAAGATTTGCAACTAACTCTTTAAACCAACTTTTCATATCTAAGTTTTTCAATATCTTTAAAAGGAAGACCTAAAACGAAATTTCGCTCGACTACGAGCTACTTAATTTTCTAAGAAATCAGTAAAGAACTTAAAAAATGAACTCTTTTTCCTTTCAAGTGAAATGAATTAACCCTAACTACGTTACCAAACTAAAGAATGAAAACTTTTTTTTTTGTAAATGCTTCAAACAAGAAAAACTCGAAATAAACCTTTTCTTTTCTTTTCTTTAAAGAAAATGAAACGGGGTAAAATAAAAACCAGACAAGACTGAAACTGACCTCTGGCCCACTGCGAATCGTAGGGAGTCACTAAGAGACACCAAACAGGCTTATCTAAAACTCAAAGACTCGCTTAAAGCCCTTTCAAAGTAAACATAAGAAACCTTCAAAAAGACAAGCAAATTGACATCTAACCCAGGCTTTGACTGTAAAAATAGAGGCACTGAACTCTGTCAAGAGACCCTGAGAAGTAAAAACTTCAATCATGGAAGAGGTTGACTGCCTCTTCTTAAAACAAAAGGTCCTTTGAACCAGGTATGCTACTTATGCTTAAGCAACCTGGGTATGTACGCGGGTTGTCTATAAACCAGGGTGCATATGTACGTGTGTTGGCCCACAACAGGATGCATACACCTCTGTACTTCTTGAAAAAAAGAAATGAAAAAGACAGATTGACAGGGCAGGGAGAACTGGTATGGCACCAATAGGTGACCAAAATCCCTTAAAAGACTCAGCAGACTCACAGAAACTTAAAAGGTATAAAATCAATCAAACACCCAAAAAAAAAATCCCCTAAAACCCTAGAGGCTTCCCCAGTGTTGGAACACATATATTTTTATAAAACTTTAGACTTTAAATAGATTTCATTCTCATTTAAATAAAAGAAAATCATGCTTGAGTCTCACTGTTGATGAAGTCTTTTGCCTAATCAAATGATCCTAAACTCTTAAAATTTATAGAGATGCCTACTCATTAACGAGTCAAATCACTAAAGACTTCTTTCAAAATGTCAAGTTTTGAAGTTTTGCAATGCATGACAGTTCAAACATGTAGTAATTCCAAAGTCTCGATATCTGAAATCATGAAACTGTCTTAAGCATTAAACCAGTTTAATTAAGAGTTAAAAATGATTAACGATTAATAAATCTTATTGTGATTTCGTGTTTCATGGATCCTGCCTCGAATGACTATCAATATCTCGAGACCCGAAACCCCGAAATCTTAGAGGTTAATCACGATTAACTAAAAGGTTTAAACATGATTAAAATTAAGTAACCACATCGCAATTTCGCATTTCGTAAGTTATAGCTCAAGCTGTTATATGATCTCCCGGGACCTGAAACCCCAAAATTTACTTAATGATAGGTATGATTAGCCGATGCATTAACAATGATTATCTATTAATTAATACGTCGCCTAATAATGACTCAGATAAATTCAAATTTCATCCGCACCTTTCCCAAGCATGAACCACCAAAAAAATAATGACATTAATAATGGATTTACAGAAATCATTCCAAATAAGATCTTGGGCCACCGCCTAAATCTTATTCATTAAGGAAAGTAAATACTCTGTCAGTAGAGGTATTGATTAATCAATGCAATTAAAGGAAAAGGGTTTTGAATTTTGAATTTTGTTGTGTGTTTTTACTAAGCAGTAAGTTTTCCAGCTAAAGGATTTTACGCATTTCCTGTGGAAAATAACAGAGTTCTAAGGTCTGATACCATGGCTCCATGAAAAGAAACTAAAACGACTGGTGAAAGTTCGAGCCAGAACACGGATGTCTTCTCCAACACCTCACCCAGAAGCATAGACATCGTTAAATTCTGGACGCAAGTATTCAATATCCTACAGTATGAATTGGTAAATTGCCTGGACGATTCAAGTGACAATGAGAAGGAGGATCTAGCTACCAAATATAAAACAGTTTCCCAGTCAGAGCTACACAAGATAGCGATGAGGCCTAGTCTCTTTCCTTACATTGATATGATCAGTTGGGCGCTGAAGAACATGGATATCTCAACTAGAACCATATTCAATTCACAAAAGGTCATATTTGGGTCTTTCCAACCGGAACATCTATAGGTAATGTACCAATTGTCTCTGGTACCAAATTTCATTTACAATGCCAATTTCCTAGTAGACTTTGACAAGAAGGAATGTGCCCAATATGGAAAAAACCTCCTCGACTTAATTAAGGACTGGTACTCTCACCTCGAGAAGTTCAGAGCTGACTCCCATGGAATATACATAGTTTTCTCACTAGAACCTCACATAATGTACATAGCAATGATGATGTGTAGACTTTACGAGAAAGAAAACACAACCCATTTCTATTTACCGTGGGTGCCCATTATGCACATAGTAGCAGAGGGTTATTCTTTTGATTAGGCCAAGATATTGTCAGAAAATTTGGTTAAGGAGATTGCAGAGTGTCAGTCACTAAAATCCAAAGGGAAACAGACCTCATTTTTCATGTCGGCTTATATCATGGACGTCGTTTATTTTATGACGCCTTTTCCTCTGATGGGCTGGAGATGGACTCCAAATAGTGATGAACCCATACATATTTATCATTCAGAACTTTGGAAAGACAAGGTGAAAGATTTATTTTATGAAATATGCAACTCAGTGGTGGTGTCGATGCACACCACTATATATGGCTACCCACCTCGCAGAATTTCCAACAAAATCGTGACTAATCTGGGCAAGATAGAAGACTGGTACATCGAGGAGAATTTCTCCTATATTAGGGTTTTCGACTGTTCGGTTCCTCCACATGATCTGCCTCAATTTTTAACTGACCGATTGGTTGCCATGAAGTAGCACATCAAACTATGCTTTGAGGGATTAGTAAGGAGCTGAAAGCAGTACAGAAAAACGTAGGGCCATATTTTCCCTTGCATATTGGTACGTTCTCTCTACTAGATTTCAACCATTCGAAAGTGGAGGCCACAGATGTGGGAGAAATCAAGCTGGTCGATATTGAATTCAAGAAGCATGATCCATAGAAGATTGTAGGTAACCACATGGCCAACTGCAATCTGAAAAGATATGAATATGAAGATTCCCCTCAGGATGAAATATTCTGAGGAGTGAGGTCCTATCAATAGGTTTTGAATCAAATTCAAGCTTTGGCACCAGATAAAATGGTCGAGTTTTATAATTTCCAGAAACATCGAATAAATAGCCTCCCCAAAGTATTAATAGGAGAAACCATGACACCTCCAGATACATAACAAACAAAGGCCTAAGGTTTAGAAATCGTGAGCTCTGGCGAACAAGAAACCCGATAAAGCTTGGAGAAGATTGAGGTGTTGACTCAGAAAGGAGACACCACGACAACAAATGTAGCAGGAGATCAAGCTAAATATCAAACCGAGACCTTGACAGAAATAGCTAGTGACATGACTGGGAAGCTTCCATCCACTGACATAGGTAGTCCTATCCAGTGCATCACACCTCTACAATACAACAAAGGAAACCCAAGTGTCAAGGTTGTATTCATAGAATACCTCACACCTATTTTGGCAACAGATATGCCTCCTTCAGAATTCTTCTTCAGTAAGAAGAGAAGGGTTATGGTAAAAAGAGAAACACATTAGAAGGAGGGTGAAGCTGTTAAAATACATATGATTTTATTTGATGGAGGGGCTTTGGAAGAGGTAGACTTCGCTTCAAAGGTGGCAGGTTCGTTGGGAGCTTTTGCAACAACAAACCAGTTTTCAGCCGAGAACTTAAAAGAACGATTGAAACAGAAAGATATGTTGATAAGCCAATTGCAGAATCAAGTGCAGACCATGGAGAAGAATTTCAGGAGTGATATCAACAAGGGTTTTGAGTATATTAGAGCCAGTGATAGACAAAAAATTCAGCATCTCAAATCTAGTCTCGAAGAAATGCACAAGAATGTACACGTGATTAAAGGATAGGTCATTAGAAAAGTGAATTGGTGAAGTGACTATAAGCCAAGGTAATCTTGATTGATAACATGGTTGTAGATATATATTCTTTCCAAACTTAGGCATTGGAGGTACATAAGAAACTAGAATCATCGCAGCGAATCCTTTTCGATAAGGTGGAAGCTCTCCAAAATCATTTACGGGTGGTAAACCAATCATTAAATAACATTTGTTTAAGGGAGAGAGAGGTTATTGCTACTTGTACCACTTTCCAAGAATCAGTTGTGTCGTCGTCTAGGGAAGAAGTGTCTATGGTTTCTAGGTTGTCTATTTTGGAGCAAGCCAGAGGTGATATAATACTGAAGACCTGGGAAGCTAACATAGCCTAAAGTAAAAGAATGGATAAGGAAGTCAAAGAGGTTTGTGAAGAATCTTTTCATTCAATTTACAAAGATTCATTAGGTCTCGGAAAAGATGGCATCTCTAAAGTATTGGGACAAGTTGACATATAAAAGAATCAACTTGATATCAAGACAAACTTGGAAGAAGATCAGGCTGAAATCTTGCAGTTAAAACAGATTGATATTACTCAGATAGATAGATGGCTAGTGAAGCCCAATTTGCATCTACAGTCAATAAATTCAGAAGACAAAAGAATGGAATATAGATTGCCTCAATTAGAAAATAAATTATATGTTTTTGAAGCAAATGACTTAACAGAACCCTCCAGGATAGTGGTATAATTTGTGGGAAAATGTGTTAAATGTATCGAGCAAGGAAAGATAGCACCTGCGGGAAACAATGATGTAATTTGTATACATCATTTGTATATATCATGATTGGAGATTATTTGTTTCTGAGCTAAACAACAGGAAATAAAAATGCCTCTGCCGGCATAGTGAAGAGACATAAGAGATGTAAGTGAAGTGTTTCAGATTTCACATTTTGTAATCTTTACTATTTTAGAAATAAGGAGAATTCCAACCGTTTAGGGTTGAGAACCTTTTGTATAAATACGTATTTATAAGAATGAACAAAGGTTGCTTCTTGCTGTATTGTAACTAAGAAAACCCATCCCTTGTGAGTATTAATACAAGCGCAGACAGGGATTCAAAATTTTGTGCAGTCTGAGTTATGTGCTCTTCTTGTATTTCATATTTCTAGTTTCCTTTATGTTACTCCTTGATAAGTGAATGATTGCAATTTAGTATAACATCTACTGTAATCATATTTCATTTAGTTATTTGATAAGTAAGTATTTTTTCCTTCGTATTTGCTATCAACAAATACAAGACCTGCAAGCTACTTGGATCACTATATTATATATCCTTTCAGGGGTGCATTCCACTCTTTCTTCTATTATAAACAAGGTAACATTATTCTGTCATTGATGCCTTAGTTTGTTTAATATTTTTGTAATTTTATCCATCACCACTCAATTTGATTAATTGACTTAGAAGATGAAACACAACCTTTGTTCTGTTCAACTATTAATTTCATTTGAGGATTTAAATTCTTACATAACTAATGGGAGAAAAATCACTCTTAAAAAAAAACATTCCTTAAATTCATGATGTCTGACATTATGCTTTGAGCCTTAATTTTAATCTCAAGAACAACACCCAGTATGGTCGCCAGTTCTGCTAGCGGGAAAAAACCCTCTATGTCTACACCAAAGTTTACAATGTAGGAAGATCAATAACCGTTTACAAGTCTCCTACTTCTCTAACTACCCCAAACATAACCTAGACTTATGTAATAAAAATAAAATGAGAAGGATCAGGTAATTGTACCTTTTACTCTTTGTCCGATGACGATCCTCTCGTGCTTGAAGGCTTTGCTAACTGCAAACCTCCTCCCAAGGCCAATCTACATTCAAATATAGAAAAACATAAATCTACACACATACATTTCATACATAAATAAGGGTTAGATGTTAGAATAAAAACATAAATCAAATGCAACCATTCGACACATCATATTTTTGGGGCAGGAAAAGTACTTCTTTTATTGATAATACAATGATTGCTTACAACCAAAGTTGGCTACTGCTCCTCGAACCTAGTCTGATCCTCTCAACCTTCTTCTTGGGAAATAGAATGGGTTATTGTGGAGGAAAAAGGGAAAAATGAGGAATTTTGAGGCAATTCTCACAACAAGCCTGCAAATGCTTGGGGCAAGGAGGGGATGTGAAACAGGAAGAATTTCATTGTTCTTATGTATAGATATGGAATGATGCCCCGACACCTTCTTTTATATGACAAAACGATGGTTATTCGGTTGGGTGACGGGCTATAGGTGGTGGATTAGTTGGGAAACTACCCAATAGCACGTAATCTCAACGAATTCCTTGCAACTTTTACAAGTATATGTGGGATGTAGTGGTGCAGCTAGCATACGTACGCGGGTTGTAGTGGTGTAGAAAGTGTATGTACGTGGGAATTATTGGTGCAGGGTGTGTACATCTTCAAAAAATGGGTTTTTTAAGAAGAGCAACTCAGTGAAGGCTTGGAAAAAATTGCAAGTAAGAGGGACAAATGCTAGGTATGCATATGTGGAGCAATTTAGGGTTATAACAAACATACCCATAACTCTTTCACATTTTCCCAATGATAATTCTTTTGAATCTGAATCTAAATAATACGATGAATTTAAATAATATGGTGAGTTAAGTAAGAAGTTAATTTTAAGATTTAAACATTTAAACAAAAACATAACAAATATCAAGGAAAATAAATCCTCCTTGGTTTGAAATTGATTAGTTGTATTGTAGTCTAGTGAGTAGTAGGAATATTGCTCGAAGTGTTCTTTTACCTCTTTCCCAGAGTGGAACTAAATTATTCTCCTATCCAACTAGGATCCCAACGAGATTCCTACCTCCAATAAACCTTTCGATTTCTTGTCCCTCTATGACCATGACTCTAAGAATAACAATGCAGAATATGATCTAAGAATATTGTCACAAGAAAATATTTCTTCCAAGAACTCTCTTATCCCTGAACAAGTTCCAAGCTCCCCACCTCCTCAACACCACTTCCTCCTCTCTAATTATCAAGTTTCGATACACACTCCACAAGCCTCTTCAACCACTCTCAGTAATAGCCACCAACCTCCCTTTCTAGATTTTGGGGAAACAATTAATTGAAATAAAATACTAATTGAATTACATTAAATAACAAAATCAATAAAATGCAAGGTCTTTCTTTTCATGATAGCTTATAAATGCAACTTTGACAATTTTTCCCCAACTTTATGGGAACCCACCATACCAAATTAATTCAGAACATCGACCAATAATAAAAGTCAATGAGGGTTATAGTGCTACTATTTTTGTTTCTACAATATAATTTACATAATCATTAAAGAATTAATTAAATAGTTAATAAACTAGTTTAGTAAGTAATACATTGAATTTAATTTTCCTACTGTACATGTGCAGAGTATGTATGCGTAACTTTCATACACATATCTTGCACATGTACTATTGATAAAAAAAAATCACTACCTCTAATGCATAGTTCCTATATGCTCACATCAAAGCATGCATGGTGGTAAATGAAGTAATGCATCATTCAATAATATTAAATAAAAAAATTACATTAATTCATCAATCATTGATCATCGGACTAAAAAAAATCAAAAGTGAATTATTATAAACACGGTAGGAACCAAGTAAGAAAACAAAAGTGGCACACCTAATCCCCAAGCAACATTCTCAACTAATTTTTAATCATCCTTCCTCCTTAACCTATTTCGATCTCCCACATCCTATCCTTTCCTTTGTTGGACTATGCTAGAGTAGTATCAACTACATTGAACTAACCCCAAATAGAACCCATAAGAAGCACCATCTATCTCGACCAACATGCAAATAGCAGTCGCCATCACACATATGGGGGATATTGGCTTAACAAATCCCTCCCATGTGTTGTAACCCTTGAGATGTTTCTAGCTAGGAAACTATGCCAATGAATCCATTTTCAAATTTGTTTAAGTTGGATTTTTGGTTTTCTTTATTCTATTCTAAAACATAGTTCTTATCCTTCAATGTGAAAAATAAAAATTTGAAATATAATAAATCAAATAATTAAAACTCGAGAGGCACAATTTCTATATTTTAGATAGTTTTGGATTTAAATAATGATTAGAAGAATATAAGATAATAGAATCAAAATAAAACAAAGTACTCATTCTGAATAAATCTTGTTTCTATTTTAATAGAAGGAAAATACAAATGTATCTGAGTTGAGAAAACTACTAAATGAACATAAATGAATAATTCATTACCTTTCACAGAATTAATGAAAAGATACATGTCCAAAATACTCAGTATCATTTAGGAAAGTTGTAATCTTTAACAATTCCTTCTTAAATTTATAGTAGTGGTGGTTGTAGCAATTTTACTACACTTATAACATCAAATACAAGATATAAAGAGATGTTATGAAACAATATACGACATGAAAACTAGAACACAATATGAAACAATCAAAATTATGAATCCCTTAATTTTTTTAGAATATTTTTCAATAAAATTTATGCGGTCCTCCTTTTCAAAAATGTAATACCCCTTTTACCTGTCTTTAGTCTTATTTTATACAAAATGATTATAACCAAAATTGGTTATTGAGATCTATTTTTTATCTTTTAATATTACAACAATAGATTTGATTTGCCAAAACTAACATTAAGTATATTGAGATTCGCCCATGATATCTCCTAGCTTTTTTATTTTTATTTGATGACTCATTATTGGATTAACTAAATCAGAACCTGCCAATCCTCATTTGAAGGATATTGGTACGCCACCATTCTCCTATATGCAGTGTCCAATTCCATATACTTTTCATATGTTGGAGTTGTAAAAAAAAAATCTGTAATCTTCCAAAGAAAATAGAAATCATTCATCAAGTTGTCCACTATTGTTTGGCCTCTTATAACTCGAGTTATTTCATCAAAAATTTCATCACTTTCTTTGAACTTGAATAAATTCTGTCTATAATTTTCTAAAGTAAAAATCCCCCCCCTTTTTTCTCTATAAAGTAAGGAAACCCATTTGCATCATCTTATCGAACTTATTGGAAAACTTTTAATATTTATTTTGATCACGATGCACTTATTGTTGGAAAATTGGTTGTCATTGATGTCAACTCTAAAATAAGTCTAGAAGCCTCTCAAAGTAATGGTTGTATTTCAATAAGTATCCAAAGTGTTCCCCTTATGTTGTATCTTAAGCATGAACCTCATGGGAAGATGCTTTGAATAAGTCTACAAGAAGCCCCGGAGGTGTGGTCATGAATCCCAAAGGTGTTTGAGGAAAAAGAGGATGAAGGATAGTGCAAATACATGAAAACCCTACATGGATGGGTAGTCCTCGTCATGTTGGTTCCAACGGTAGGTGGTATGTCCATTGGTTCCTCATGGTTGAGAAGTTATTTCCTCTTAAAGATGAAGAACCAAAGTATGGACGAGAAGTTACAAGTCGACCCCAAAACTAATTAAAGAAGAAAATTTGTTGCAACAAGCAGTTACAGGTAGGCCCTAAATTCAAGTAAATGAGGAACTTTTAAAAGTATAAATACACATAAAGAACCTATCATTTGATAAATTCAAGAAAGTGAGTCTTTTTTAATGGAGCTATCATAAGTTGGTCTGCACTTGTGCTAGGAGGATTGGGAATCTCAAAAAAGAAAATCTGGCCTAGGAGAAAGGAGGTTGAGGGGAGAAATGAATTTTTTGAGGTTATCTGTGGGTCACAATGGAGCAAGGCGTGGATTTATGATGTTATCCACAGGTTGCAGTGGATCAAGGTGTGGATGTACGTAGGTCATAGTGAGGCAAAGAACGAATGTATGCAGGTTTACAATACATGAATCATGGATCTGTGTCTTGATGAAATTGAAAAAGTTTAATGAAGATGTTATCTTGTTGATGCCGAAGTTGAGAAAGGTTTGTTGGTCTATGATATTATGCACCAACTTGTTTACATGATACAAAGTTATTGTTTTTTATATGTCTTGAAGTTTGCATCTTGATGTTATGGTATATTCCTTGAGGTATGTCTTGGAGAGTCTTTGGAACATTGCTAGAGATATATTTTGGTGATTTTGGGCATATGATTTGAGGTATATCTTTGGTACATGGTTTATGTTTTATCATGGATGTTATGGAACTTTCTTGAAGCACATATTTTGGTACATAGTTTGAGGCATATCTTGGTGATGTTGCGTATAAGTTTTGAGATATGTTCTTGGTGATATTGGCATATGGTTTATGTGGATGGATCTAGTCTTGATGATGATGAAGTATCAATATAAATGATAGGTATAGTGATAGGTTGATTATGAGTGACAGGTTGAGTCTCCATTTATATTTCARGGGGGTAGGAAGGCGAAAGGAAATGGGTTTAGAGCCTCCTTCCAGTTGGTGTTGGAGAATATAGGGGGTCATAACTTCCTTCAGGTTGAAGCCTGTAAATCAGGGGGTTGGAGCCTCCTTCCAGTTGGAGATGGAAAATCTAGSGATTTGTAGCTTCCTTCATGTTGAAGCCTATAAATCAAGGGATTATTGCCTCCTTCCAATTGGTGCTAGAGAATTTTTTAAGTTGGTGCTTCCTATGAATGTAATCTTATAATATATAAGAAATCATTCAGTGGTTTTCTCCCATTTGGGTTTCCACGTAAAAATATCTTGTGCATTGTGTATGATGTGATGTATTATTGAATGGTAATATTTATGGTTATATTTTCATGAAATGTTAAATGAAATCATAAGTGATAAATTGTTGATAAGTTGATGTTTACATGTTCTAGTTAAAAGTGGCAAAAAGTGCTCAATATTGATTCACCCCCACTCTCAATATTGGTGAATATTCCAACAATTGGTATTAGATTGGGTCCTTCAGAATTAGTCTAACCACTATAAGTTATATCATGGATTGCACTAGTAATGGAATGTCGATGTTTGATGGTCATAATTATTCCTTCTGGCATAGAAGGATGAAAATGTTTTTGTAAGCATAGGGATTTGATGTCTGGAAATCAGTGGTAGATGAATACAAGTCACATGCCACTCCCCCAATAGATAAAGATGGAAAGAAACTCAATGAAAAAAAATCGAAGGCTAAAAATGTTATTCTTAATGGCATGGTTGCTTCAATATATGTAAAGTTTATGCATTGCAACTTTGCAAAGCATATTTGGGAAAAAATTCAAAAATGTTTACAAAGGAGATATTAAAGTAAAAGGGGCCAAGCTTAAAACTTATATAGGTCAATTTGAACAACTAAAAATGAAGGAATATGAAGATATTGCAGCCTATTTTATGCAATTTGATGAAATAGTGAATTCCTTTCAAGGATTAGGAGAAGAAATTAGAGAACCAATGATTTTTCAAAAGGTATTAATATCTCTTCCAATGAGATTTGATCCTAAGATTTCAACCCTAGAAGAAATATCAGATCTTTCTACATTGAGCATGGATGAGTAACATGGAATCCTCACAGTCTATGAAATGAGAATAGGGCAGGATAATCCATCTAGGAAGGAAGAAAATTTCAAATCATCCAAGAAGAAAAAGAAGAATAAGAAAAACTCAAAGTCAAACTATAGCTCAGTGATGATTCAAATGAAGATGAAGAAATGGCCAACTTCGTAAGGAATTTGAAGAGAGGAGATAGCAAGTACAAAGGTAAGATTCCTTTAATATGCTTTAATTGTAGTAAAATTGGTCAATTTTCTGATAAATTTCCTTATGTTAAGAACATAAATAGTGATGAAGAAGAATCCCCTAAGAAACAAAATAAATAATAGAAAGGAGACAAGAAAAGAAACAAAAATAAATTCCTTAAGAAAAACCTCTACTCAAAAGAAGACAGTTCCTCATCGGATGAAGATGATGATAGTGACAATGACTCAGAAAGAGTAATATTTATGGAATTAGAAAATGATGAGGAATATTATGAAGAAGAAGGTGAAGTGGATCTTGAATCAGAACTAATTAGTGCCTTGAGTGAGATAAAAAGAAAAAGGAAGAAAAATAAGTCACTCGAGGAATAATTGATCAAGCTAAAGGAGGGTTCTCAAAATCCTGACAATGAAGAAGTAAAACAAATGATTATGAAGCTAAAGGTCCAAGTAGAAGAAGCCATAAGGATTGAAGAAACACTCAAAAACCAATTGGAAGAAAAGGAGAAAATCAAGGAGAGCTTGGAAGTAGAAATAGTCTCACTAAGGAAGGAACTTCAGAAGAAATAAATGCAACAAAACAACAACAACATATTGGATGAAATCATCAGCTGTCAGAGGCCATACTATGACAAGTCCAGACTAGGATACAAACAAATCCATATTGAGAAGGGTTCAATCTCCATGATGACAAAAAATGAAGTATAACAAAGGAGTTATGAATAAGTCATTAGAGGTCCCATCAAGAAGGAAGAATGCAATCCTTCAAAGGATAACATTCAGGAAATGGAAATAACTCAAGAAGAATATTATAAAATAACTACACCACCTAGAATATCCATAACTCATAATCAACAATCAACAATGGAAAGAAATCAAGAAGAAGATTACAAAATATCAACACCATTTAGAAGATCCCCCACACTCAGGTACCAAACTATTTTTCATGGTTTATGTTATTCATGTAACATAAACCAAAAGAACTAACCAAAAGAAAAACAAGAAGAAAATGACCAACAATATTTTTAGAACTAACCAAAAGAAAAACAAGAAGAAAATGACCAACAATATTTTTAGATACCTTCCAGGACACCTAACCATCGAGTTCAGAAGAATCATCCACTAGAAAAAATTATTGGAGACAAAAATGCAAGAATATAAACTAGAGGAAGAGAACGAGTACATACTCGAGAACAAAGACACCTAGCACTACTATCCATAGTTGAAACTAGCAACTTTGAGGAAGCCAAAAATGTTGAACATTGGATAAAGACCATGGAAGAAGAATTGAATCAAATATAGAAGAATGAGACATGGGAACTGGTGCCAAGACCTAAGGACAAAAATGTGATTGGTACAAAATGGGTGTTCAAAAACAAACTAAATGAAGATGGATAGGTATCCAAAAACACGGAAAGGATAATATGCAAAGGATATGCTCTGATCTTGGACTATGAATGTTCTAAAAGGATCAAAGTATATTAGATGGATGTAAAATCATGATTTATAAATAGAGAATTAGAAGAAGAAGTATACTTCGAACAACCATAATGTTTTTTGTTGTCAGAAAGAGAAGACTATGTTTGCATATTGAAGAAAGTTATGTATGGAATCAAGGAAGCCCCTAGAGCCTGGTATTCAAGATTGAACAAGTACTTACAACAACAAGGATTCATAAAAGGAAATGTATATAGAAATATCTACATAAAAGTGTATCGTGACAACATATTTATTATTGAAGTGTATGTGGATGACATCATCTTTGGAAGTGACGATGACAAGATGAGTAAGAAGTTTTCCAAAGACATACAAAATGAATTTGAAATGTTCCTACTTGGTGAGTTTACTTTCTTTTTGGGACTCCAGACATCTCAGCTAGATGAAGGCATTTTGATTTCTCAAACCAAGTACATCAAAGAGATGTCGAAGAAGTTCAAAATGGAATATTACAAACCTGTAAGTACTCCTATGGTGATTGATTGCAAGTTGAGAAAATACGATGAATCCAAGGAACAAAATTAGAGACTCTATAGATCAATGATTGGAAACATACTCTATGTGACAACATAAAGACCAAATCTGATGCAATAAGTTAGGCAGGTTGCAAGTTCTTAAGAAGCACTGAAGGAAACTCATGTTATAGCAATAAATAGGATCTTCAAATATATTAACGTAACAACAAATTTTGGATTGTGGTATCCAAAAGGGAATGAGGTGACTATGTTATCCTGCATAGATGTAGATTGGTAAAGAAGCATTAATGATAGAAGAATTACTAGTGGAGTAGTTTTATACCTGAGTGATTGTTTGGTATCATGGTTAAGTAAGAAGCAGTCCTTAGTATCATTGTCTACAAAAGAAGAAGAATATGTTGCAGCAACAACATGTTGTAATCAGATCATATGGATGAATAAAACCATATAATACATACAAGTAAAATATTATGAGCCCATATCAATATTCTATGACAATACCAATGTTATAAGTATCTCCAAGAATCCAGTGATGCATTCCAATACCAAGAATATTCCAATTAAGTTTCACTTTTCATGGGAACAAGTTACATAAAATAATATCAAGTTAGATTACATTGGGACAAAATAACATATTGCATATATCGTCACCAAACCTCTCCAAAGAGAGACATTTGAGTATCTTCGACATAAACTTGGAGTAGTTTCTGCCCCCACAGTGATCTACATGACATTTTTGAAGAAAGGATAGGGGGACAGAAATCATCATGGGGAGTTACCCCTTTCCTTTGATGTCAAAGGGGGAGAAAAAGAACAAAAACATGAAGAAAGGGGAGCACATGAAGAAATATGGATCATTGGTCACAGGGGGAGCATGAGTGTTTCCATCAATGCCAAAGGGGGATATTATTGGAAAATTGGTTGTCATTGATGTCAACTCTAGAAGAAGTTTAGAAGCCTCTCTAAGTAATGGGTGTATTTTAATAAGTACCCAAAGTGGTCCCCTTATGGAATATATTTAAGAATGGACCTCATGGGAAGACACTTTGAAGAAGTCTACAAGAAGCCCCAAAGGTGTGGTCATGAATCTACAAGGTGTTTGAAGAAAAAGAGGATGAAGTACAATGAAAATACATGCAAAACCATCATATATGGATAGTCCTTGTCATGCCAGTTCTAATAGTAGGTGGTACAACATGTGGTTCCTCATGGTTGAGAATTTATTCCCTCTTAAAGATCAATCCTCCAAGTATGGATGAGAAGTTACAAGTCGGCCCCAAAATTAATTAAAGAAGAAAATTTGTTGCAACAAGAAGTTATAGGTCAGACCTAAAGTTAAGTAAATGAGGCATTTGGAAAAGTATAAATACACATCAAGATCCTCTCGTTTGATAAATTCAAGGAAGAGAGTTTTTGTGAATGGAGCTAGAATAAGTGGGTCTACACTTGTGCTAGGAGGATTGGTGATCTCAGCAAAGAAAATATGTCCTAGGAAAAAGGAGGTCAAGGGGAGAAAGGAGTTTTATGAGGTTATCCATGGGTCACAGTGGAGCAAGGAACGTATTTTTGAGGTTATCCACAGGTTGCAGTTGAGCAAGGCATGGATGTACGCAGGTCACAATGAGGTAAAACACAGATGTCTGTGGGTTTATACTAGATGAATAGCAGATCTATGGCTTGATGAAGTTGAAAAAGGTTAATGAAGATGTTAACTTGTTGATGTTGAAGTTGAAGAAGATCTGTTGGTCTATGATTGTATGCACCAGGTTGTTCACATGATAAAAAGGTATGGTTTTCTATATGTCTTGAATTTTGCATATTGATGCTATGGCATATTCCTTGAGGCATATATTGGAGAGTCTTTGGCACATTGCTAGAGACATATGTTGGTGATTTTGGGCATATGATTTGAGGTATATGTTTGGTACATGGTTTATGGTTTATGATGGATGTAATGGAATTTTCTTGAAGCACATTTTTTGGTACATAGTTTGAGGCATATCTTGGTGATGTTGGGCATATGTTTTGAGAGATGTTCTTCGTGAGCTTGGAATATGGTTTGTGTGAATGGATATGGTTTTTATGATGATGAAGTATCAATATCAGTGAAAATTATAGTGACAGGTTGATTATCAGTGGCAATCATAGGTTGATTATCAATGATAGTTTCAGTGGCAGGTTGAGTCTCCATTTATATTATAGGTTGGTAGGAAGTGGAAAGTGTTAGATCCCAAAATGAACCCGTCCCTTTGGTTTCATTTTGTGGTGGATAGCATGGCTATTGGTAGTTTTCTCAAATTGATTTTGAGTTTTTCTAGCTGCAAGACTTAGGTTTTGATCTTTGTCTTAGAAATAAGATGACCCATAAAGGTTGTCTCTTTAAAATTTTCATAAAATTATTTCAACAGCTAACGTGCATTTAAAAGATGAGCGTTAGCTGGTGAAAGTGGAAACTTTCAACAGCTAAGGAACATCTCTCATAGGTCTGTGCACTGGTAAAAGTGTTAATTTTAAAACCTCCAAAGAAGCATTGTCGCGGGTTGTGCGCTGGTGAAAGTGATGACTTTCAACAGCTAAGGGGCGTTTTCCACAGGACTGTGCGCTGGTGAAAGCGATAAGTTTCAACAGCTAAGGGGCGTTTTCCATGGGCCATTGGCTAGAGAAGGCGGGAATCACGTGCGTTTATCCATGTTTCAAAAATCAAATGATGATGCGATCAACTCACGTCATGCAATCAAGAAAGATGCACTGGTGAAAGTGGATAATCATGAAAACTCGAGTTCCACGTCCAAGTCAGATTACAAATCGGATCCAGTTCAGAAACTCATGCTCCACAATCATGGCGTCGGGGATGGCAAGTTCAAATCCATTAGTGTAGGTACAGAAGCTGTACTACCGGGCTGACAACATCAAATCAGATCATTGCTTCCCTATCAAGCATCGTTCACGAATGTTTGTTAAGTTTCTAATGTTAAAAAACAGATCTGACTCCCGATTGCTTTCAACAGCGCAAGACCTCGACCCGAATATCAGTTTCATGTGTTGTGTATGCAGAATCGTTTGGGATTTTGGGTGACAGAATGGAGAGGAGACGCAGTGGGTCTTTATTAAGAAAAGAGTTAGACAACCTATATTTCCTACAGATGCATCCAGAAGTCCAGAAACACTTCTCAAACGTAGGTTGCGTCCAATTTGTTGAGAGGCTGTCGAACGGTTGTCACAAGTCAACAACAGAGGCTTTTGCCAAAACTTTGATGGGAATAAGGCTCATGTGAGGTCCTTAGAGATCATTGTAGATGAAGCTGCCATTGCTACAGCAACCAGCCTACCAAGATCAGGCCAGAGTGGTTCAAAACCACTGCCACCAAAAACTTAAACTTCAGAGCTTATTTGAAGGAAGAATTCAATCATAATGCATGGAAGAAGAGCATACCAGTTTCACATTTAGAGAATGAATGGCAGTATTTGTTTAAGGGCATCCAACTCTACATAACCTCGGAGGGCAGGTATGACAAACTCATGATGTATCATTTCAAGATCCTAGACCATTTCACAGGTAAAACTCTCCTCAATTTACATTTTTTCTTACATAAGAGTTTAACTAAGGTCTGCAAAAAGATCAGGGCTCAACCCCTAAGCATGAAGAATACTCTGTTCCACTTTGGCCTTATCAAATTGATCATTCTGGAGAAATTAAGACAACAGGGAAGGAGCTAGCAACATTTTCTATTTTGGGAGGGCTTTGAAACACAGACTCAACCCGTAAATGAACAGGGGAAAGGTGTAAAGAAATAGTTGACTCCTCAAAGTAGTTCGAAGAAGAGGAGGACCTTTCTAGGACCTCCATAAGATAGAATCTCTGGTGTGAAATCCCACATGTCAAAGAAAAGGTTAAACTTTGAAACCACTACAGAGCATCCTACAGAGAAGAGAACAAACATATTAAACTTGCCCTATATAGACTCGGAACCAGAGCAAGAAGATGAGAGCCCTGTCATCAAAAGTCCTGAACATTCAACTGAGCTTGCATAGAATTATGAGACCTTTACTCATACAGAGGAAGGAGAAACATCAAAGAGCACTAAGTCAAAGAAAACTCAGAAAATCAAGCATTTGAAAGAGGTAATCGCTCAACAAGAGGTCTTGGAACGGGTAATCAAAGAAAGGTACAAGAAGTTGTCTGATAACTTCGCAAAAACCAACGCTGCATTTGAAAGACTAGCTCAGGAAAGTGTTAAAGAAAAGAAAAGAAAGCAGAAGATCACCAAAGATTACAATAGTCTATGGTGGCTTGCAAAGTGCCTTAAAAGGAAGATAAGAAGATTGAAACAAAAACAAAAGCAAAAGTCCCACCTAGATTTGAAGGTGCTTGCTCAGGTTTTTGTAAACATTCAAGGGGACAAATCAGAGACACATTGAATTTTTGTTGAAATCGCATTTTGGAGGTGAAAGTTCATTTTTAGCTCAGACAGAGCTTTCACCAGCGCAAAGAAAAATTTTATGACCCATTAGCTGGTGAAAGGCAGCGCTTTCACCAGCTAACCAGCGAATTATAAATCACGTTAGCTGGTGAAAGCAAGGAAAGTATTTTTGGAAGCCAAGGATGGACCAGGTAAATTTTTACAGATTATAAAGAAGTTCTAGAGTAACAAGGGGATATCAGATCGCTTGCAAAGGACTTTGCATCAGGGATTTGAGGGATTTTTTATAATCACATGCTAAACAACTTTCCTAAAGTATCTGCTACGAACAACTGAAGAAATCCAGATGCCAAGACCGATGCCTATGCATGTTTTATGACACCACAGTTTTAGAAGACTGAAGAATATAGATGTCGAAGTTTAAGAGTGAAGACAATTCGAATGCTAGTATAGTTGTTAAATCATTATTATCTAGTTGTTTAGTTAGATTTGACTTGTTATTTTTAGATACAGATCCATGTTTTTAGGATTTGCAAAACTGATTGTAAGAGGCTATAAATGCCTATTTTTTATAAGAAACAAGGGTTCAAACTGGGAGATATTTTATACTACTGTATAGACTCTTTTTGCAGAAATAAAGTTCAGTTTCCTTTCGTTTTCAATATCAGAATTGTCCATCTTTCCTTTTTTGTACTTTGTTTCAGTTTATTTTAGTTCATGAAGATTGTTATCTCTTTATTGAGCTCATAGACTTGAAATTAAAGGATGTCTCTCTGTCTTGTATTAAGCCCTACATTCACTTGTATTGGCAATCAAGAATAGTGTTCTCCATCCTCTCTTTTCAATTACTTGATCTGATTATTACTTCCTGAAAGCACTGCATCTTTTATGTGTAATGAGATGTTTCTTACATAGATCATTAAAGACCCCATTGTCCCAAACACATAAAAACCATTATTTCTAAGTTACCAAGCATCCTTATCCTACAACCCTAAGGATTTTCTTGGAGTGATAACAAATTGGCGTCGTTGTCAGGGAGACGAAATTCAAGCTCTGCTTTCCTGGGATACGACACAGAGCTGATCTTTGATAATAGACAAAGACTAGACATTTTCATTTGGTTGTAATCATCTATTTGGCGACTCCACAAGTTCATCCTGGCTCCTAAGAGGATCAGTACTAGGGCGAATCCTCAAGAATCATCGATCACACCAGTGTCCAATCCAAAATTAATTCTCAGAAAGGGAAAGACAATTCAAGGTCAAACTTCAAGATCAGATACAAAAGGTAATCCTCTTTTCAGTTATGGAAAATCTACTACAGAAAAATTTGAGTTCTTTTCAGAGAACACTGATGAAAAAACAGTTGTAAATATTGTAGAAGAACAAACTCTTTTTGATCAACAGAAAAATCCTAGTGATGATAAATTGATAGACTATAACTTGATTGAAAAAACATCTAAGACTTTAGAAAGAAGCCACAATTCTTCTTCCCTTGAGTCTTTCCACTCTCAGCAACAAGAAGACCACTTGAACATTTATACTAGCCTCCTTGTTGTTGAACATCTCCTCCAAGAGCTATCTGCTAAGGGTGAAGAAAATTTAGCTGGACAGATTGCAAATTTTTACAGAGCCTCTTATCAGAGCTCTTTCCCATTAAAAGATTCACCTCTTTCACATTCCTCCAGTGTTGAAGACTTGAAGAAGAAACTATCATTTTCCCCACCTCTGATAGTCATGGTTGCACCACCTCCTTTGACTAAGATGAAACAAATCCTAGCTACAAGGTACGCACCACTCATATTTCCAAACCCAGTAGCAGCCATGCCAACGGGAGACTATCAGAAATATATGCCCAAATTCACAGGCGAAGGCGATGTGTCTGTTGAAGAACATATTGAGGCTTTTTACAGTTATGCTGAAAACTTTAATATTGAGCAAGAAGATGTTTGGACATGATTCTTTGTCCAAAGCCTAGATGGTCATGCTAGGAAATGGTTCAAAGAACTCCCTTCTAGTTCCATTG
>ML782812.1:1385711-1411512 GCA_009831015.1 Picea engelmannii
CCCATAGAGCAGACCACAGTTCAACCCACAGAAACAGCAGAAGACGATCTTTGGACCATGTTCTTTGACGACGCTTTCACAAAAGAATCAGTAGGAGCAGGAGTGGTATTGATTTCCCCTTCTAAGAAAAATTCTCATTTGTCCTTTAAACTTGATTTTAAAGTGACTAATAATATTGTTGAGTATGAGGCACTACTTTTGGGGCTGAATGCAGCCAAAGAGAGGAGTATTAAAAAATTGCAGGTGTTTGGAGATACAGATTTGATTATTCAACAGGTGAATAAGTCTTTTCAAGCAAAGCATGTCAGGCTGGAGGCATACAGAGATGAAGTGTTGAAGGCAATTCATGATTTTTCAGATTTTAAAATTGCATATGTACCTAGAGCAATGAATGACTTGATTGATTCATTGGTTGTGTCTTCTTGTACATTCATACCCCCTCTGCCTCATAAATTAACTTACAAAATTCAAGTTAAATATAGGCCCTCTCTCCCTGATAATGTAAAATTTTGGAAGGTTTTTGAAGACGATGTTGAACTCACTAGATTCCTTGCAGTGATAGATGAGTTTGCAAATCTGCAGATTGATCAGGAGAATGAACATGACCATGAAATTGAGGAGCCAAAGTTCAAAAGAAAAATCGCAGCACATGAAATAGTTCAGCTATCTACCAATAGAATTCCTAAAGGTTTGGTCCCGTTGGAAAGGTTGTTTGATAACAATGATGTGGCTGTCAAATTGCAAAGTGGGGAAAAAGATTCAGAAGTTTTGCAGTACAATGTGGCTAGTGAGAAAGATCCTAAACATGTCAACTTAGCCTCACATTTGACTGAAAAACAAAGGGATGATTATGGAGAATTGCTAAAGGATTTTGCGGACATCTTTGCTTGGCAGTATGAAGACTTGAAGACTTTTGACACAGAGGTGATTCAGCATAAGATTCCCTTGAATAAAGACACTAAACCATTCAGGCAGAAGCTTAGATCCTTCAACCCTTTGATGCTGCCTACAATGGAAAGGGAAATTAAAAAACTGTTGGATGCCCGCATCATCATTCCCCTCATATATTCAGAATGGATTGTGAATCTCATACCGGTCAGGAAGAATAATGGAGAGATCAGACTCTACATCGACTTCAGAAATTTGAATAAGTGATCTAGGAAGGACAACTACCCTCTGCCTAAAATGGAGCATATTTTGCAGAAGGTGTCAAGATCAAAGGTGATGTCTTTTATTGATGGGTTTTCCGGGTACAACCAGATTGTTGTCCATCCAGATGACAAAGAAAAGACTACTTTTACCACTCCATGGGGTAAGTTTATGTACGAGAAGATGCCCTTTGGATTGATGAATGCAGGGGCGACATTCCAAAGGGCAATGGACATTGCTTTCGTTGGAGAGAAAGATAAATTTGTCCTGATTTATCTTGATGATATCATTGCTTTCTCAAGCAGCCATGAACTTCATTTGCAGCACTTAAAAAGGACATTTCTGAAATGTCGAAGGTATGGCATTTCTCTTAATCCAAAAAAATCAAATTTTGCACTTAAGGAAGGGAAATTACTTGGGCATATTGTTTCAGCTGATGGAGTTAAAATTGACCCAAAGAGGGTAGAAGCAATTAAAAATCTGTCTCTTCCTAGATCAAAGAAGGACATTCAGTCTTTCCTTGGGACTATAAACTTTGTCAGAAGGTTTATAGTAAATTTTGATGAACTCACAAAGCATATCACCGCTATGTTGAGAAAAGACTCTGAGGTAAAATGGACTGAATAAGCCAGACATTATTTCAATGCCATCAAGGAAGCCATCACAACAACCCCTATTTTGATCAGTCCTGATTTCTCCAAGGTATTTTACATTTTTTCATTTTCTTCAAGTGATACAATCGCAACAGTACTCTTGCAGAAAAATGTTGATGATCAAGAGTAGTCAGTTGCCTTCTTCAGTAAAGTCTTGAGGGACGCAGAGGTAAAGTATGAATTGTTGGAAAAACAAGCATATGCACTTATCAAGTCATTGAAAGCTTTCAGAGTTTACATTCTTCAGGAAAAGGTAATATCTTTCGTTCCCTCCAGTTCAATTAAAGATGTGCTTGTCCAACCCGACATAGATGGAAAAAGGAGTAAGTGGATAGCAAGGTTGATTGAATTCGATGTTGAAATCAAACCAGCGAAACTTGTGAAGGATCAGGGCCTTGCCAAACTTCTGGCAGAGGAAAATTGCAGGCTACTTGAAATAAATCTGATGAGTATTAATGCAGAAAATGTTCAGTCTTCAAAGAACAAAGAAGGTGAGGAAATGCAGGTCTCAGCTCACTTAGCTGATTGCAAATGGTACAGCCATATTATTTATTTTCTGCAAACTTTATCAGTCCCATCAAATTTGACCAAAAATCAGAGAAGGGCTTTGAAACTCAAAGCCATAAATTTCTACATCAATGACAACTTGTTGTTCTGGAAAAATCCCATAGGTTTATTATTGAGGTGCGTAAACCAAGAAGAAGCAGCTAAGGTCATGATTGAATTTCACAATAGTGAATGTGGAGGACATCACTATTGGAAAACCACTGCACACAAAATATTAAGGTCTGGTTACTATTGGCCATCCTTATTTTCAGATGTGTATGGGTTTGTGAAAACATGTGACAAGTGTCAAAGGTTTGAAGGTAAACAACAACTGAAGTCTCTTCCCCTCAAACCTATAGTGGTCACAGGACCTTTCCAGCAGTGGGGCCTGGACTTCATAGGTGAAATTCATCCACCTTCTAGTGGTCAGCACCGGTGGATCCTGGTTGCCACTGATTACTTTACAAAGTGGATTGAGGCTATTCCCACCCAGAATGCCAATCATACTGTCATCATAAATTTTCTGCAAGAAAACATATTCACCAGATTTGGCTGCCCTAAGAGAATAGTCATTGATAACTCTATTGCATTCAAAGATAAACACTTGGTGAAATTGTGTGAAGAGCTGGGAATTCAGCTGGTACATTCCACAGCTTACTATCCACAAGGGAATGTCTTAGCTGAGTCATCCAACAAGAGTTTAGTCAGAATTATAAAGAAGCTGCTTGAACAAAATGCCAAAGGTTGGGATTCCAAACTAAAGTTTGCTTTGTGGGTTGACAGGGTTACATGTAAGAAATCAATTGGTACATCTCCTTTCAAGTTGGTATATGGTGTTGAAGCCATATTTCCTATTCAACTTGCATTGCCAGTTGCAAAGTTCCTACAAGAAACTGATTCTGAACCAAGTGATTTGACTCAGAGAATTCATAATTTGGTAGAACTACAGCAAGATAGAGAGCAGCTCTTGGAAAAAACAGAATTGCATCAAGAAAGGATCAAAGAAACTTTCAACAAGAAAGTCAAATCAAATGTCTTCAAAACAGGGGATTTAGTCTTAAAGTGGGATGCAACAAGGCAAGAGAAGGGGAAACATGGAAAATTTGAGGCTCTCTGGACAGGTCCTTTTGTCATAATAGCGGTGCAGCAGAACAATACCTTTGTTCTCCAAACTCTTTCAGGCGAGGCAGTAGCAGGTGGCCCTTTCAACGGGAACTTCCTAAAGATCTATTTCTCATAAGGCTTCCTTTGAACCTGTTCTACTTGTACGTACTATTTCTCAGTTCTTTTTCTTTATTTCTGTCATTTCAATAACTCCATGCCCAATGGTACTAGCAAAACTTTTTTTTTCAAATTTTTGTTTTAAATTGTAATAAGGCTACTGAGTCTAGCTAGGTTCTTGGTCACCTCATAGGGAGATGCCCATCCCAGTTGGAGCCAAATGTTAGCTCCCAAAATGAACCCGTCCCTTTGGTCGCATTTTGTGGTGGATAGCATGGCTATTGGTAGTTTTCTTAAATTGATTTTAAGTTTTTCTAGCTGCAAGACTTAGGTTTTGATCTTTGTCTTAGAAATAAGATGACCCATAAAGGTTGTCTCTTTAAAAAATTTCATAAAATGCTTTCAACAGCTAACATGTGTTTAAAATATGAGTGTTAGTTGGTGAAAGTGGCGACTTTCAACAACTAAGGAGCATCTCTCATTGGTCTGTGCGCTGGTGAAAGTGTTAATTTTCAAACCTCCAAAGAAGCATTGTCGCGGGTTGTGCGCTGGTGAAAGTGATGACTTTCAACAACTAAGGGCCGTTTTCCACAGGATTGTGCACTAGTGAAAGTGGTAAGTTTCAACAGCTAAGGGGCGTTTTCCATGGGTCGTTGCCTAGATAAAGCGGGAATCACGTGCATTTATCCACGTTTCAAAAATCAAATGATGATGCGATCAACTCACGTCATGCAATCAAGAAAGACACGCTGGTGAAAGTGGATAATCATGAAAACTCGAGTTCCACGTCCAAGTCGGATTACAAATCAGATCTGGTTCATAAACTCATGCTCCACAATCATGGCGTCGGGGATGGCAAGTTCAAATCCATTAGCGTAGGTACAGAAGCTGTACTACCAAGCTGACAACATCAAATCAGATCATTGCTTCTCTATCAAGCATCGTTCACGAATGTTTGTTAAGTTTCTAATGTTAAAAAATAGAGCCGACTACCGAGTGCTTTCAACAGCAAGACCTCGACCCGAATATCAGTTTCCTATGTTGTGTATGCAGAATCGTTTGGTATTTTGGGTGAAAGAATGGCGAGGAGACGCAGTGGGTCTTTATTAAGAAAAGAGTTGGACAGCCTATCTTTCCTACAGACGCATCCAGAAGTCTAGAAACACTTCTCAAACGTAGGTTGTGTCCAATTTGTTGAGAGGCTACAGAACGGTTGTCACCAGTCAACAACAGAGGATTTTGCCAAAACATTTGATGGGAATAAGGCTCATGTGGGGTCCTTGGAGATCATTGTAGATGAAGCTGCCATTGTTGCAGCAACCAGCCTACCAAGATCAGGCCAGAGTTGGTTCAAAACCACTGCCACCAAAAGCTTAAACTTCAGAGCTTATTTGAAGGAAGAATTCAAGCATAATGCATGGAAGAAGAGCATACCAATTTCACATTTAGAGGATGAATGGCGGGATTTGTTTAAGGGCATCCAAATCTACATAACCTCGGAGGGAAGGTATGACAAACTCATGATGTATCATTTCAAGCTCGTAGACCATTTCATAGGTAAAACTCTCCTCAATTTACCTTTTTTCTTACATAAGATTTTAACTAAGGTCTGCAAAAAGATCAGGGCTCAACCCCTAAGCATGAAGAATACTCTGTGCCACTTTGGCCTTATCAAATTGATCATTCTAGAGAAATTAAGACAACAGAGAAGGAGCTGGCAACATTTTCTATTTTGGGAGGGCTTTGAAACACAGACTCAGCCCGTAAATGAACAGGGGAAAGGTGTAAAGAAACAGTTGACTCCTCAAAGCAGTTCAAGGAAGAGGAGGACCTTGCCAGGACCTCTAGAAGATAGAATCTCTGGTGTGAAATCCCACAGGTCAAAGAAAAGGTTGAACTTTGAAACCACTACAGAGTAGCCTACAGAGAAGAGAACAAACATATTAAACCTTCCCTATACAGACTCGGAACCAGAGCAAGAAGATGAGAGCCCTGTCATCAAAAGTCCTGAACATTCAACTGAGTTTTCACAGAATTATGAGACCTTTACTCATACAGAGGAAGGAGAAACATCAAAGAGCACTAAGTCAAAGAAAACTCAGAAAATCAAGCATATGAAAGAGGTAATCGCTCAATAAGAGGTCTTGGAACGGATAATCAAAGAAAGGTACAAGAAGTTGTTTGACGCTGCATTTGAAAGACTGGCTTGGGAAAGTGTTAAAGAGAAGAAAAGAAAGTAGAAGATCACCAAAGATTACAATAGTCTATGGTGGCTTGCAAAGCGCCTTAAAAGGAAGATAAGAAGATTGAAACAAAAACAAAAACAAAAGTCCCACCCAGATTTTAAGGTGCTTGCTCAGGTTGTTGTAAACATGCAAGGGGAGAAATTAGAGACACATTGAATTTTTGTTGAAATCGCATTTTGGAGGTGAAAGTTCATTTTTAGCTCAGACAAAGCTTTCACTAGCGCAAAGAAAAATTTTATGACCCGTTAGCTGGTGAAAGGCAGCGCTTTCACCAACTAACCAGCGAATTATAAAGCCCGTTAGCTGGTTAAAGCAAGGAAATCATTTTTGGAAGCCAAGGATGGAACAGGTAAATTTTTACAGATTATAAAGAAGTTCTAGAGTATCAAGGGGATATCAGATCGCTTGCAAAGGACTATGCATCAGGGATTTGAGGGATTTTTTATAATCACATGCTAAACAACTTTCCTAAAGTATCTGCTATGAACAACTGAAGAAATCCAGCTGCCAAGACCGATGCCTATGCATTTTTTATGACACCACAGTTTCAGAAGACTGAAGAATACAGATGTCGAAGTTTAAGAGTGAAGACAATTTGAATGCTAGTATAGTTGTTAAATCATTATTATCTAGTTGTTTAGTTATAGTTGACTTGTTATTTTTAGATAAAGATCCATGTTTTTAGGATCTGTAAAACTGATTGTAAGAGGCTATAAATGCCTATTTTTGCTAAGAAACAAGGGTTCAAACTGGGAGATATTTTATACTACTATATAGACTCTTTTTGCATAAATAAAGTTCAGTTTCCTTTCGTTTTCAATATCAGAATTGTCCATCTTTCCTTTTCTGTACTTTGTTTCAGTTTATTTTAGTTCATGAAGACTATTATCTCTTTATTGATCTCATAGACTTGAAATTAAAGGATTTCTCTCTGTCTTGTATTAAGCCCTACATTCACTTGTATTGGCAATCAAGAATAGTGTTCTCCGTCCTCTCTTTTCAATTACTTGATCTGATTATTGTTTCCTGAAAGCACTGCATCTTTTATGTGTAATGAGTTGTTTCTTAAATAGATCATTAAAGACCCCATTGTCCCAAACACATAAAAACCGTTATTTATAAGTTACCAAGCACCCTTAGCCTACAACCCTAAGGAGTTTCTTGGAGTGATAACAGAAAGGAAAGGGGGTTGGAGCCTCCTTCCAATTGGTGTTGGATAATACAGAGATTCATAGCGTCCTTAAGGTTAGAGCCTATAAATCAGGGGGTTGGATCCTCCTTCCATTTGGGGCTAGAAAATATAGTGAGTTGTAGCTTCCTTCAGGTTGGAGATTTTAAATCAAGGGGTTGGTGTCCCCTTCCAGTTGGTGTTGGATAATTTTGGAAGTTGGTGCTTCCTATGGATGTAATCTTCTAATATATAATAAATAATTTCATGGTCTTCTCCCATTTGGGTTTCCACGTAAAAATCTCTTATGCATTGTGTATAATGTGATGTATTGTTGAATGGAACTATTTATGGTTATATGTTCATGAAATGTTAAATGCAATAATAATTGATAAACTGTTGATAAGTTGATTTTTACATGTTCTGGTTAAAAGTGGTAAAAAGTGCTCAATACTGATTCACCCCCCCCCCCTCTTAGTATTGGTGAATATTCCAACACTTATTATGGGCTTGTTGAATTAAACTTCACTTGGTAAATAATTTCTCTATTTCCATTACCATTGAAGTTCTATCTTTCACTCCTCTTTTCCTCAATTCCTCATTTGACATAGAATTTAGAAATTTGATCATTTTGGTTGCAATTTGTGGTCTATTTCCCAATTATTGGAATGCTTGTTGTATAACCCTGTCTGCTTTAGTGACCAATGAATCTTGTTCTCCAATTAGCTTGAAATAGTCCCATATTTTAGTTACCTATATTATGGTTTGTTCCCATATCAAATGCCTTGTGCCAATTAAGTATGGGTTACCAACAAGTTTACCCTGTAACTATTGCACATATACTTGTAATTTAGCCTTTATCTTTTGATATTGTTCAATGATTTTGTATTTCTCATTTAGTTGCTCCCTGAAAATTTTGATCTCATCATTTTATGTAGAGACTGATTTCTTGAGTTTTTCAATCTCAAATCCTTTCAAATTAAGCTCTGATAATGCTTTATTTAATTCCTCTGATGGAACCGATGGTTTTGAAGAATGTGAAGAATATATTCCTTTCTTTAAAGATTCAATTTTATTTTCATATACCTCCATATGATATTTCATTTGTACTATTTACCTCAACAATTGATCTTTCTCCTACTGCATTACTTGCAATGATGTTTGGACATGATCAATTCCAGGTATTTTTATCTTTTTCTTCAACGCTTGTATTTCAGTGTCCTTTTTTTCATGAGGGCTTGTACATATGAAACATATTGTGGATTTTCTCCTGAATAAATCACCCACTGCTCCAACTCTTCCATTTTCATTTTCTTAGTCTTGTTTGCTAATTTCTCTTGCTTCAGATAATTCATATTCTTCTCATTCATAGTTTTCCTGTGCAAATGCATTTTATCAACATAGTTGATTTCATTTAAATCAATTGAGTTATTAGTAACTTTATTTTTATCTTTGGATTCTAATAAGACTATATTCAAATTTCCCTTTTCATAATCCATAACAGATAATAATCTAGTTTGTGATGACCCTTGAAAATATATTTTGGGAAAAATATCTTGCTTGATTTTCACACATTTCTTTGTAATTCCCAGGAACTAATGAAAATTATTTTTTTCTTTAACTTATCTTCTTCCAATATTTATTTTTCATCTTGACTTCCTAAGCTCTTTGCATTTGCTAATGATAAAACTTCTATGACAACTACAGGCTCTGTTGTTGATGACTTTAACCCATCTTGTAATATTTGGATTTTTCTTTCTTCATGTTATTCTTTCTTCTACTTCTTAATTTATTTTTCTTCTTATACCTCTAACATTATTTGAGTTGATCTTGAATCTTTTCTCTTGTATGTCTTCTCAAACTATTGTGTAGTTTCTATCTCTGGTGATTATGATGGTTGATTTTCAACTTGTTCTTCGACTTGTAGAATTCTCTGTACATCTTCCCAACTATCCTTATTGGATAACAAATCAAGTTGTGGCTTTGATTGATGTTGATAAGGAATTGAGTCAAACTATGTTCTTCTTGTTGAAATGATATAATGAGGATCATAGATCCACATTTCACCTTTGTGGAATCCCATTTCCTGAAGAAGTTTCTCTACATCCTGCAAATCTTCCCTTTTGTTTACAATAAAAGGCCCCACTTCCTTTTTCAACTTAAATCTTGCCTTGTACTTCTGAACCATAAACCCTAATCTCTATGTGATCTTCAAATAAATACCAATATCCCATCATTTTACTAGGAATCGACTGCAATAATATTTTACACTCTAGAAAAATCTTAGAAGGATCTTGATTACGAATAATTTCATAAACCAAAGACATAAAAACATTGATGAACTCTAAAAAACCCTACATTTTGTGTTTTCTTCATAACTAAGGGAGTCCAATGAAACTAAACATGGGTTACCAATCCCATACTCCATTTTAATTTCAAGGTTTTGAAACCTAACATATTGAGAATACATATATAGATGTACCAAATATGATTGTTATATAAAGTATCTACTAGCTTTAAACTCTGACAATTGAAAATGAATGTTATTAGCTAAAAACTGGGCATAGTTAAATTTAACCAAAGATTTTACTGTAGGTTGGAAAATAAAGGTCATAAACCCAAGAGTGTACTCATCGAAAATTCAATCATCATCATTTCCTATAATTGGAATCATCATTTCTATGATTTTCCTAGATGTTTCAGGAAACATATCAATCTTTAGGTTGAAATTATCTTTAGGAATATTGATATTCTGACATAAATATGATTGTTGTAAGGAGGTTTTGTCTTGAGGACTCAATCTTTTAAAAACATGGCTAGTATTGCTTCATTTAACATTTATGTTTCAGGGTTTTAAGGTAACTTTATCTTTTCGAAAATAGATTGGGAATTTATTACCAATATAACTGACCCATTCTTGGAAATGACATACCTTTGGGACAAAATGTAATTGGAAGGACACTAGGTTACGAATTTGAGAAATTTTTTAATACTTATTTAGCATATTTACATTGGTTCTTTACAATGGATTTATTAGTACATCCTTTATAGGTATAAAATAATCATCTAATATCAATACTTGATAGTCACAAGAAGTCAATTATCTATGGTAGTTAAGATATTAATATCCAAGAAGTCAACCGAAGTTTTGCCAAATTAAAACAGTCTTTAGTTTAAGGACTCGGGTTCTATAACCATTTGTCTACTTCTTAAATTCATCTAACAATCTATTACAGGTGGAAGGAAATCCAATTATCATGCTGGAGGACTCGATCAATCGTGATTATTGTATGGAGAACTCAGTGAAATAATAACTAAGGTGACTATCCAATAGTCATTCCCTTGGAAGAACCTACTCATGCTGACAATGATCGACTAGTGGTATTAAGTTATAACAAATAATATCTACGCTCAACCCTTCAACGTGAAAATTGCATAAGTAACAGATCCATGCATATTAATTTGCAACACTGAAATTTATGTAAGGACTTGGGTTCGCAATAATTAACAACTGGTAGTCAGTGCATATTTAAGGTTTAAAACAGAGATGTTAGCAAGGATCCAAGGTTTAATTTTATTAGCTTGACAACGAATAATACAATGATTAAGTTTCCATAATCTCAACTAAATTACGGTGATCATAAAGACATCATAATGTTGATTTCAAATAAAAATCATAGACCATACGAAATATATAAATTTGAAATTATAATAAGAATCAAGGACGCTAGAAATGTAGAGTTCAGAATTGCATGAAATTACAATGATTATTTGAGTTTTCTAAGCACTGTAACTATCATTCATTGGGAAGAAAACATAACAAATATGACATCCAAATTTTATATTGATTCTGTAGCGTCGATTTCAATTCTAACATTTAAATACACTTATACTACAAATAACATTTCATAAATAAAAATATCGGGACCAATGAAGATTGAGAGATGAAGATGCCCTTCCAAGACTTGCACTCCTTTTGTACTCTCACTTTTTAATGAACAAAACTTCACCAATACCTCCCAACCAATGCTAGGGGTGCTCTTCTTCCTCCTTATTACCCCGAGACACAAAAGGACCACACACAAGAAACCGACAAACAATAGCTCCAAGGCTTTTCTCGCAAGGAAGAGCTTCCAATCTTTCTCCAAGCTTGGTTTCCCAACTCTCACAAGTAAAACAAAGTCCACAAAAGTTTGGCAGCATAACATTACCAAGAAAAATTGAGATTCATTTCCCTTCTACCACATTTGTTTTATATAAAAATCCCCAATGACACATGCCATCATGCATAATTAATTATCTTTTTTAATTAATTTAATTAGGATTATTCACCCTCACACTTGTCACACTCTCCCCAAGTTGCACAAGTAATTACCATTTTTATTTTACTTAAAAATCCAATTTCCCTCACATTCCCCAATGTGTTCATATTTTTTCTCTTAGTTGTCCCTTTGTTCCCCAAATTTTCATTTAATGAGTGTCTTCTAACTAGATCTTAGTTAGAGTTGGATTAGGACTTTTATTCTAGTTAGACTAGTGGTAGGTACGCCTATTCTCTCATATTTTATTTCTTTCTATTTAAAAAATCATTTTATTAATTTCATGCACACTTGTGCATTTTTCCAACCTTCAAATTTTATTCCCCTTTTCCCTAGAGTTTGCTTATATTTTGAAATCTTTTAATTTATGTCGTAGTTCATTTATTCCTTTATTTAAATTTAGAGTTAGACTTAGTATTAGACTTAGGCTTCTAATTTTGTTAGGTTTTATAATTAGTAATTTTACTGTTTAATTAATTATTTTATTCTAACAAGGTCCAATCATTTCAATACTTTCTAGGCTACCTAGATTTATTGACTTAAATTTTTTATTTTGCGACGTGCCCTTCAAGACAAATCTTCATTCTCCAAGAGTGACACTCGTCTTTGACTGGTTTTGGAATTTTTTCCAACCCTTGGAGTCAATACTCCATTCGATCAATCTTGTGAGAGACTAAGGGCTTTTAAGGAATAAGGACTCTAACTTATTACGCGCCCCTTAGAAATCTCCATGAGAAATTGTCTTAGTCCGCACTCATGACATTGTGAACCTATTGAACTAGGTAATATTTAAACTAAAGTTCATACCATGGAGGGAGTTATAGTAGGCTATGACAAGGACACTTCCACACCTCTCCCTCAAATGTGTGGTTTCTCTACATGGCCCCTTTACTCCTTATGTGATTCGGATTAGAAAGCATCATCAAGCCTACATCCATTGACAAAAACAATGTCAATAATGTATATACATAAACCATATAGTCATCAATCATATGTCACGTGTGCATAAAATAAAATACTCAAACAAATACAATCCACTCCCTGACTCAATCCAGAGTCCAAGGAAGTTCATTGATGTTATCAGCATCCATAACCTGTCATGTTTCCTGCACACTTAAGAAAACTCGCCAATAACATCTACCAATATATATACATCAAAATAAAAATAAGTCACAACACATCATCATCATCATATATAACCCATAATCGAAACAAAATCATAATATACCATAATCATATAACTTGCACGCAAGTTTCCTCAAAGAACATGTCAATAAAGTGGGCTCAATAGAACGAGATGTTACATACACCCCCTGTTAGTGATAGAAATTGTTCCTAGACTTCCTTAGGAACAATCCTAGCACATCTTGTTTCAAATGCTCAATAATGGTTAAGGTTTGCAGGTGGAAGGTTCACACTCATGATCTCAATATTGTTTAAGGTTGGGGCTATTGAGATCACTTTCCTATGTGCAGAAAGTTAGGAAAACAAAACTCTGTGGCTAGTGATATAGATTTAGATGGTTAGGTTCATAAGAAGAAAGATACACAAAACTAATAATCCCATTAAAGATCAACCTGGTATTTAATGATGATATTCTATAGAAGAACAAATCTTAACTTAGAAAAACTTTCTAAATTATATTTATGTGTTTAAGCATCATTGTGGTAAAGATTACATCAAATCCTTCGACACAACCTTTTTAGCACAGTAGACATAGTCATATACCATATAACAATGTAAAAATGCTCAAGAAACAATAATGAAGATGGAACACATGAATGAAGGAACACACTAACCAAGGATTTTATTCTCTATTGAATTCTTTACATAAACCAAATGAGCTCAAGAACTCTGAAAGATTTCCAATTAAAACCAGAGAGTACAAAAAATAGTCATCTGGACTCTTTTTCCCCCCCTTTTACATATGATTTTCCATGAGCTTTATATATCTATGAGATAGCAACTAGATCCTCAAAGTTTGGATCTGATCTACTCAAAATAGACATAGATGACACCTCCTAGGGTCAAATTTTCACTTAGTCAAATCAACAAGATTACAAAAAATCTGGAAAATCAGTCCCATACCTAAAATCTAGGGTTTGAAATTTAAAGCATTAAATACATTCAAATCAAATCAAATCTTTGAGGATATTTATCAAAACTATCCTCCCTTAACATCCATGTGTCTTCCTAACTTGAAACCTCAACTTGGCACATGTGTAATTGAACGAAGGGTTAATTGCCCCATTTCACAACATATGGTGAATTTCTAAAAAATGAGTTGTATCTGCTTGTATCTCCCAAACCATGATACCTATGTGAAAAATAAGGGAGGTTTTCTATATGAGATTGTTTTTGAGAAAAAATATTTCAGTTTTTCAAAATACCTCTCCATATCCTCATAATCTGTTCCCAAAGATGATAACTAAAACAAGAAAATTCCTGTATTTTCAAATCTGAAAAATGAGTTGTAAAGATTTGTTTGTATCTACCAAACCATGACACCTATGTAAAATATCAGGGAGGTTTTTTTAGATGAGTTCATTCTTGATAAAAACCTATGTCAGTGTTTCAAAATACCTCTCCATATGGTCAAAATATGAGTTTGAAATTGACTGCAAAAACAATCATTTCCAGAAAATCCCCTGTTTTCTGTGCAGAGTTGCGGGAACTTCCTGTAGTGACATACAAAAAATTAGTTTTGTAAATTTTCAACTCCTTTCCTTGCCCAGGTTATAACTGATCATAACAAAAAGAGGAATGACACATTAGATACAAGAAACAAAAAAGGTTTCTTCCGTTATCCATCATTTTTAGTCATAATTTAGGATTTGTATAAGAGGTGAAGATCTCAAACTATCAGATCTCCATGAAAAACAGATGAAGTTCCTTTGACCAGTAAATCCAAACTATTTCTTCTATTCTATTGGGATTGAGAACGATTTTTCATTCTCGTGGTATTATCCCCTTGTTGGATTGGTGCTTAACTTCAACTTGTGGACTAATTGGAGATTGGGGTTGTGGGCCCAATATTATTTTACCCAAGTTTATTAATATAAATAAATAAAAACCCCGCATAAAGTCCAAGGAGAAAAATTGGCTTGAAAACCAATTTAAATTGCAAACTTTTCAAACTTTGAATCTTTCCCAAGAGAACCTGAAGATCTTAACTAAAATGTGAATCCCAAGCATGTCCTACCAAAATTTGATGAAGGCACTACCAGAAGTTCCCGTAGCAAAAAATTTTCCTTGAAATTGCTCAAGAAATAAAAAGTGTTAACATGGGTCCATAGGGGGTGGCATGGTCCCTATGACCTGCCAAGAACAAGAAAACTTGTTCCTTATCCATTGGGCTATGGATCCATTCACCACCTTCCAAACCTCTGCAATTTATTCAAATTCTAAAAAACACACTGTTGAAAACAAAATATACTGTTGCATATTGTAGTATGCCCATACTATATAAACTTAAAAAAAAAAAATGCGCGGAAAGAGAGCTTATTCATCCTACACTACTCTACTCTAACCAACTCTCCAATTTTCTCAAGTGAAAGAAAATTTCCATAACATCGATGAAAGTAGCTTCACAACTGATTAACGGATAACAACAGAGATATAAAAACAACCATAAATTCTCTGGAAAACCAAAATCACCTTCAAATGCCAGTGATATGAGGAAATATGAAATCTTCAAAGAATTTAAAAAATAAGATTCCAACATTAGTGTTATTGGGTCTTCAAAACCAAGATCACAAAACTATTGATCCAGATGAGATGACTGCCACTGCATGAATTCTCTTTTACTGAGAAAAAGGTGAACTCCTTCTTCCTTCAACAACAACAACGCTTTCCCATGATGATCAGGAGAAACAAAATTTATTTGATCATGCAATACAAATAGTAAGTTTTAAACCTGTGAATTAAAGTAATGCATATAGATTCTTAAGCAAAACATAATTTAATCAATGGCTCATACACATAGTACACAGAGATTTACACCGGAAACCCTCAATTGGGGAAAACCTATCTTATATTCATTATATCAAATTTCACCATTCACCATACAATATATACAATGTTTTTAGGTATTCCATAGATACCAAAACCCTAATCCCTTAATCCGATATTAATTTAGAAAACCGCTAAAAATAGCAAAATCTGCTAAAAATAGAAAAAAACGCCCAATCCACAATGAGAGTGCAATAGGGGTTTTTGATAGAGATTAATTCATTTATCTAAAACAAGACTATAACATTTGAACCCCTCATTCTCCTATTGGATATGCTTGAAAAATATATTTTGTGGTTTACTATATAATCTAATTCTTGATTATAGGTGAACACTATTAACCACCATTTATTATGATTGCTTTGCATGTATAGACCATTGCATACCATTGCATACATCAAACTTCCAACTGCACTAGCATACGGAACATGGGACATCTCCTCTTCTTATTCCTATGTCTTGGGACACTGATCTGCAGATAACTTTACACCTATAGGAATAGGAACCTTGATCGGTTTACTTCCATGTATATTAAACCTTTGCAATATCATCTCAACATATTTTCTCTAATTCAACTAGAATTTCATGCTTGCACGATCTATTTTAATTTCCATTCCCAGAATGATGTTAGCCGCACCGAGATCCTTCATGTCAAATTTGGAGGATAGTTGTGATTTCACCTCCTTGATAACATCCATGTTATTTCCTACCAACAACATGTCATCAACATAAAACACTACATAAATGAAGTGATTACCAACCTTCTTGGAATATACACAGTGATCATCCCTGCTTATCACAAATCCGAATCCAAGGATGTATGTGTCAAACTTTTGGTACCACATCCTAGGTGATTGCTTCAGACCATATAGTGACTTCTTTAGCTTACAGACCAACTCTTTCTTTCCCTTCACTACAAATCCTTTTGGTTGCTTCATGTAGATTTCTTCTTCCAGATCCCCATGTAGGAATGTTTTCTTCACATCCATCTGTTCCACTTCAAGATCAAAAGCAACAAAAATAGATAAAAGAAATCTAATAGAAGTTAAATTAGCAACAAGAGAAAAAATATCACAGAAGTCAATTCCCTCTACCTGGGAATAACCTTTTGCTACTAACCGAGCTTTGTATTTCTCCACTTTTCTTTATGCATTAAACTTCTTCTTAAACAACCATTTTCTACCAACATATTTTCTTCCAGCTGGAAACTCAACTATATCCCATGCCTCACTCTTATCCAATGAATCCATTTCTTCAACCATGGCCTTCTTCCAAATTTTACTATCCTCTGAATTCACTGCTTCCCTGACAGTTCTGGGATCATCATCAGTAATAGATAAAGAAAAATTGGAACGGAAATTAGGTGGACTATACCTTTCTGGTTGCTTGCTTTCTCTCACTGAACTCCTCAATACTAGGGTATGAGGTTCTTCTTCTTCTTCTGCTTCATCTTCTTCAGATGAATCAGATTTTGCATCATCCAACACAAGATCTATTTTCTCAGGTTCTTCTAGCCTTGGTAGGAATTCCTTTTTGGAAACATCTTTTACTCTCTAAAAACAACATCTCGACTATAAACAGTCTTCTTGGTATCTGGGTTCCAAAGCTTATAACCTTTCACACCATCTTTATAACCAATAAAGATACACTTTTCATCCTTTTTATCCATCTTACTCCTATTTTCCTTTGGAACATGTACATAAGCATCACAACCAAACACTCTAATATGTTGAAGAGAGGGTTTCTTTTCAGTCCATACCTCATGTGGAGTTTTATCATCCAATGTTTATGAAAGTGATCGATTGACCAAGTAACATGGTGTACCCACTGCCTCTGCCCAGAATTCTTGTCCTAACTCGGCACCGCTGAGCATGCTCCTTGCTTTTTCCATCAGTGTCTCGTTCATCCTTTCTGCAACTCCATTCTGCTGAGGAGTGTATGGAGTAGTCTTCTTCCTTCCTATACCAAACTTATTACAGAATTCTTCGAATTCATTTCCACACAATTCTCCACCATTATCTGTTCTCAATACCTTTATTTTCATTTCTGTTTGATTTTCTATCGGGGCCTTAAACTCTTTAAATTTATCAAATACCTCATATTTCTTTCTAATAAAATAAATCCATTTGTTCCTTGATAAATCATCTATGAATGAAACATAATACACAGATTTACCTAGGGATGGAACAGGAACAGTTCCAAACACATCACAGTGTATCAACTCTAAGATCCCCTTTGCTCTTGTAGCACTAGATGGGAATATTACTCGATTATGTTTACCATATATGAAATGTTCACAAAAATAAAAATCCAGAGTGAAATTAGACATACCTTCAACCATACCTTTACCGTGTAGTGTTTGAAGGCGCTTTTCTCCAATATGCCCCAGTCTTTGATGCCACAACATGGTCTTCTTTTTAGGGACAATATTGGTCTTTTCTCCTTCATTTCTCTGCTAAGGGACAATAGAATTGTTACACCCATTAGTATAAGTGTTTCCCAACAACTTGTATATAATTCCACACCGAACTCCCCTCATCGACACCATTTCTCCTCGTACCATCTTGCAAGTTCCCTTTCCAAATACAGTATCCACACCTGCATCATCCAACTTGCTTACATATATTAGTCTCTTAGCTAGTTTTGGAATGTGCAGAACCCCGGGGAGAGTTCTAATCCATCCATATTTTAGAAGCAAATTAAACCTTCCATGTCCCATGATTTTTGTTGTCGAGTCATCTCCTAATAATACATCACCACCATCATATTTTTCATATTCAGAGAACCACTCCCTATGAGGAGTCATGTGGTATGACGCACCTGATTCGATCAACCATACATCATGGTCTGCATGTGTACCTGTAGATGTCAGGTAAACATCACTTCCTTCTTCAGTGGAGGTTTTCGCCTCTCTGGAAGAGGTACTATCAAATCCCTTTGGTTTTTCAACCTTCTTAGACTTGCAATCTTTCTTATAATTCCCTATTTTACCACACTTCCAACATTTCCTCAAAGATTTTCCTGGAGACTTAGATATACCTATAGATTTATATTTCCCCATCGAAGGCTTACCAGGATTCTTGTCTTGGGTACGACCTCTTACAAATAAAGAATATGTGTTATGACTCTTCAGATAACAAGTATGAAACTACATCCTCATACTTCAATGTAGATTGAATGGTATTGTCAATTGCTAAAACAGATTATCGCAAGAGTCTGGAAAAGAACATAACAAAGTAGTACAATTATCTTCTTCTCCAAGCGTAATATTAACAAAGACAAGTTGACTTACTAGAGTATTAAAGGCATTTATATGTTCTATCACAGATTCTCCATCTTCCATCCTAATATGATACAACTTCTTGCGAAGAAACAACTTGTTTACCAGGGACTTTGATTGATATAAATTCCCCAACTTATTCCATAGTTCCTTGGCTGTAGATTCTCCCGAGACATTCAACAACACTGAATCTTCCAGGCAGAGTCGAATAGTACTCCTTTCTCTTCTTTCCAACTTCTCCCAATATTTCTTTGACATACCAGTAGGTGGTGTACTAGTAGTTTGTGTACTAGTAGGTTGTGTACCAGTCGCCTGTGTGCGAGTAGGCTGTGCACCATGATCCACAATGATCCATTGTTCTTTGTCTACAAGAAGGTCCTCCATCTTGAGCTTCCATAGCTCAAAGTTTTTACCGTTGAACTTCTCTATCTTGATTCTAGAAGAGCTCGCCATTCCTCTTTATACACTTGAATAACCACTGCAAAAGCTCCCATTAAACCTAGGTTTATCACAGACCCAAGATAAACTTGATCTATCGAGACCGAGCCAAACCCTCAACAAAAAAGGCGTCCCTCTGAAGACAAAAATGAGCTCTGATACCACTTGTAAGTTTTAAACCTGTGAAGTAAAGTAATGCATATAGATTCTTAAGAAAAACATAATTTAATCAATAGCTCATACACATCGTACACAGAGATTTATACTGGAAACACTCAACCGAGGAAAACCTCTCTTATATTCATTATATCAAGTTTCACCATTCACCATACAATATATACAATTTTTTTAGGTATTCCGCAGATACCAAAACCCTAATCCCTTAATTTGGGATTAATTTAGAAACCCGCTAAAAATAGAAAAATCTGCTAAAAATAGCAAAACCCGCCCAATCCACAATGAGAGTACAATAGGGGTTTTTGAGAGAGATTAATCCATTTATCTGAAACAAGCCTATAACATTTAAACCACTCATTCTCCTATTGGATATGCTTGAAAAATATATTGTGTGGTTTACTATATAATATAATTCTTGATTATAGGTGAACATTATTAATCACCATTTATTATGATTGCTTTGCATGTACAAATATAGACTATCACCAAATTTGGATTTTATAAATTATAGTTTATTGACTGTACATTGACTATGGCTAACCATCTTTGCATGTAAGTAATCATAGTTAAATATGAATTATAATTGTTTCATTTTGATATTATTTAGTAAAGTTGATAACATTTAATTAAAAGTGATTATGATCACAAAGTTTTGTCGCTATCTATCCCACATTAACAGTGCCTCCATACCTTACCCAGATAATAATATACTACTGTCAAAATCCTCTGGCATACCCCATTGCTAAAGTATGTGCAAATAAGGCTAAAGTTGATTTGAAGATTCCGGTCCACTATCTATCCCACATTAATAGTGCCTCCAGAACTTATCCAGATAATAATATACTACTGTCAAAATCCTGTTTCATACCTCGTTCCTAAAGTATCTGCAAATAAGTATCAAGCTCATGTGAAGAGTTAAGCAAAGCAGAAACAAAAATTCATTGATTTTATTTTATTTTTGAGGAGAAGAAAAGATGAATCTATTGATTTGATTTTCTTTCTAGGGAGAAAAAAGGTGAATCTTTAAAAAAAAAAAACAGAAATTGATTTGATTTTTTAAAGTATACATACAGTTCACACTTTGATTCTTCGAACTTTGTTCATATTAAATGTATGAGAAAAATCAAACATTCAACCTATTATGTATGTATGAGAAATTATTTTTCAAGCAGTGTTAATATTTAAAAACATTGAAATCTATGTAACTAACACAAAACATTTTATTGATCCATGACACAACGTTGTGTTGATACCAACTCCATAAAGCACAATGGGATCGATCTAGAACACTACAAAATAACAAGCCAACTCAGGGTTGAAATTTGAGCATCAAATGCAGGAATAGAGGTGATTTCAAATCCTGACTTGACACAACAAACACTTCACAGAACCATACCACCACTGACTTTACAAAGTACGGGCAATAATAGATTACACATAGACTTTTATAAAATTATTACGCGAGTGGTCTTACCTTGGACTAAGGGAGTGTCTAACCCGACTTCACATATGACACTAAGGACTAGGGTAAGGAATAACAATGCTTCCAAAGACTAAGCCTATGTTGAGTTGTGGATACAACAGGAGCAACTCTTTCTTTCCAATTTTAACTTATTCTCCCCCTGTAAAGATAACCTGTGTATTTTGGAGGATCGTCGCTAAGCCTAGAGGAGCATCCCCCAATACAACACATACTTGGATGAGCCATACTGCCTCTTAAAGTACATTGTATCAATAATGATCTGCATAATGGATTCTATTATAGAATCTCGTCCTCTTTGCAAGTGTCGCCTATATCGTTCAGATAGTATAGCAGGGTTTTTCTCTAATGCATCCATTGCATCTCGACAATCGTCGTACATAGTGTTGATTTCGTCTACACTCCAATCACTTGCGCTTGGGATGGTGGCACTTATAGTGGGGCACCAACGATATCCCTTGTAAATACAGTCTCTAAATGTTGGACAAATTTTGCTATGCCTTGAGGAGAATCTCTCCAATATAACACATACTTGCTCGAGGAATATTGCTTCTTAAAATAACCTGTATTCATTATCAACTCTCTAAATTACCAAGGTATAAGGCTTTGGATGACTTCCACACATCTAGACACTTAGACATGTATGTAAGCACCTAGTCGATGCTACAAACATCAGCATGTCTTGTTATGGATATCTAGGATAACATGATGTTTTTCCAACCAATCCTTTCTAATTAGAATATCATAATATCCCGATGGTATGATATTTATCTCAGCATTAATATTCACTCGAATTAGATTTATTGGACAATATTTGATAGTCTCATTGATCCTTCTTTTGGTTCCAGTGGCTAGTTGAACCAACCATGATTTTTCAATCTTACGTTTCTCCAAATGAAATATGTCCACTATTTTAGGATCAATGTAACTATCTCTTGCTCTTAAATCAATTAAAATATAAATAGGTGTATTAATGATCTTACCTTCCACCTCAATCATATGGGATCAATGTTCTACTTATCGATCTTCTAAGACTGCATATATTCTTGGAATATTGATTCCCATGTCTTCTACTATAGTATACTCTTGGATTATGTGCAATGACCTCATATTTTCTTCTTGTGATGGAAATCCTTGTATACATGTGATATTCTTTACATCCCCAACATTTGATTGGTGGTCATAGCATTTTCCCCAAGGAATATTCCCTCTTGGATTCATTCTTAGTAGGTTGATCTTGTTGACTTGTATTAGGACAATTTATATTGAAAGGAGGTTTGAATCCCTTCCTTCTCTGATCGTATTTATCCTTCTTCTTATCCTTCCAAGACTTTCGTAAATATTCTCTACCCTTTCCTTTCTCATTCAGGTACTTAGCCTTTCTAATATTCCTTGTCAAATTTTTGGGCTCGTCATATTGAATATTACCTTTATATAAAGATGGTATTCCACTCATAGACCTTTGTATCTTCACCTTTTCATCCTTGATAAACCCCATATACTTCAATAATACTAAGAACTTCTTTTCATATTCTCCCATGGTCATGCTCCCCAACCTTAGTTCAAAGAACTCTTTCATCCTCTTGTCATAATAGTTCTCTGAAAGATACTCCTACTGAAAATATTTCTTGAAATGCTTCCAATTGATCCTATTCTCATCAATGTTCTCAACTTTATTCAACTAATCCTATCACATAGCAGCTTTTCCATGCAAATGGTAAGTGTCAATCCTAACTTCTAGGTTTGATGAGTAGTTGTGCAACTGGAAATACTTCCTGACTCAAAGAAACTAGGATTCATCGTCATCTTCTTATTCTCTTTCACCATCAAAGGATGGTATGTGGCTTAAGATTCCTAAGTTCTCCTTGCAAACTATCCAACTCATATCTTCTTCTTTGATGCCTAATAGCAGACACTTCTAGACTACTCCTTGACTCTTCAGATGTATAAAACTTCCTAGTTAACTAAGGAGGTGATTGATGCTTATGAGTTCTACTAGAACTTATTGAGTGACTAGGTATTTTGTAATTATCCCATCTTTCATGATGTCTTCCTTCTTCCTCGTGTCTTGATCCTGATCCATTCTCTGCTTACCTCTACAATTGATTTAGGATTTGCATCATTTGAGAACTTATTTGATTTGTTTTCTCATGTTCTCTCGTTATCTTCTCATTTTAATCTCTATAACTCTGCACTTCCATTCTAAGACTACTCATAGTCTCTACCATTTTTTTTGTTTCCACTCTTGTCCTATGTCCATTAGATTATATTTCAGCATTACCCACATTGATATTTTGGCCTTTGGCTTCTATCTCATGACTGTAGGCTCCATGTGCATCATCCATGACTCTGATATGAAATCCTGAGCTTGAATTGATCTTATTATACCTCTAATTCTAAAAAATGTTTAAGCAACCATTTTTGTTAGAATTTTATATACTATAGAATTTTTGCCAACTAATGCTACAATTCTTTTTTCTTCTCAATTCATGAAGAATTATATCATAATTCTCCAAATTATCATAATTTTGGGTTATTCTCCTCTACATAATCTTTCCAATGACTATTATTATGCCCCAATATGATCTCTAAGTTGAAATTTAGGGCTTCCTAAAAAATCCATTTTCACCCCATTTGGGCATTTGATTCACTGGTGGAATTTTACTGGAACACCAACTTCTGTCAACTACAAGAGAAAATAAATAAATAACTAATAAAAATTTTATATAGGGAACTTATAATAATAATAATCGTGAACAAACATCAAACTTCATATTAACAATGTCTTGCTCCAGTAAGATTTTACAACAATATAGAATTTGTGACTTTGTCCTTTTCAAAAAATTTCCATACTTGTAAATTTTAGCAAAACTAGTTATCTCCTAAACTGTGCACTTCTAGAAAAAATTCACTAAACCAAATTTTTTTGTCTTGATGATTATTTAAAATATTGAGTACATAAAATTTTCCAGTTTTTAGATCTAGGATCACTTTTCCTCCTCTGAAAATCCCAAAAATCCCCAAAAAGTGGCCTGGAATAATGGATTTTGGCCTATTTCAGCATCCCCTTTCTAAATGCCTTAGATTTTATTCAATTCCTTCATCGGGTATTTTCATGTCTTCTTTTTGGATTCTCCAAACATTTCATCTTAATCTGGATCTTAGTCACTGAACTGGACCCAGATCTTTAAAAACCATTGTTTTGAACTTGCTAACAAATTCATGTAGAAATGGCTAGTGGCCCTCACTAGAACTTTTGTAGATATCTTCAATGCGGACCAAACCCAGAAGTTTCATCTCAATCTAGCTTAAGCTACTCTAGTTATGGCCAAAATAAGAAAATGGCTCCAAACTTATTTTTTTTTAACATAAGTTATCATATGCCTATGCGGAAATTTGTTGATGTGGAACCACAGGTCCACATGGAACCCTGATGGGATTCCATGTCAACTCTCAAAAAAACCTGGCATGCCATGCCATCCTCCTTTACCTCTTCCTTTACCTCTCTATTCTACCTTACCTTTTACGCTTACTTTCACACCTTTAATATATAAAAAAATAAAATAATGTATTAATAGTATGGTACCCCACATATATTGGCTACCACATGGCATCACCACAGTGTCCCATCCCACATGTGGGTCCCATCCATACCTTACCTCTGACATTTCCCCATTGGTCGCAGTGATAGGTGGGTGCCATCCCACGCCTTTACCCCTGGTGCAAAACTTGTATGTGCCCCAGATCTAACGACAGAGGTTAGAGGTTGATCAATGGTCGAGGTTGATTTTACATGATGAAGTTGTCTAAGGTTTAATGAAACCCCACGATGTGATACCACTTACCACCTAGTGCATGCAGTAGCCTCCCATTTTCTTTGCATTTTTAGCCAATGATTTAAAACCGCCATGTGAACCATGCGATACCACTTACTACCTAGCTCCGATACCACTTGTGGTATCAATTTGTCGCTCCACCGGTATCCCTGCCATGGTGTTTTACAACCTTGCCACATGGGTTTGTCTCCCTACCATCATGGCTTGCCACCGATCTACCACCATGGCCCTACCATGTCACTTACCACATGGCCTCCACGTCATGCTAGCATCATCATATGAAAAAATTCCCAAATTTTTCCAATATTCACAAAAATCCATATTTTCAAGAAACAGCATTCAAGTTCCTTGTTGGCACGGAATTGATCAAACCAGGGTCCTTCTCAGGTTACCAAAAAAAGGTACCATGTAGCCTAGAGTGTTTTAATTTTCATCTCCTTCGAAGAGAAGAAGTCTCACCCGAAGCGCAACAAGGGCAGAAGGATAGGGAAGGGCAAGGAGAATAATTAGGTGGATTCCCAGAACCTTCAATATTCACCATGATCTTGCGCAAGAAAATATAACTACAGAACATATCATAGCTCATACACATAGGTTTTAGAATATAGAAGATGGTGTTCTCTCTTTACCATTGACGATACCTTCTTCACCCAACCATAGGTCGAAGCCTCCCTCCGAGCACCTTAACCTTGACTAAGAATTCCTCCAGAAGCAAACCCTAGGCTAGATAGCCAAAAAAAGAGTAGTGCATCATTCCCTAAGGATAGCACATCACAAAAAGCTAATCAGATAGTCCAAACCATAGCCAAGAGATATTCAAGCCCAAACTGAGAACTTGTTGTTGTTGCAGCTACACCAACTCTTCCTCCAAACCTGCGCACCAGACTGCAACTACAATGCGCACCAAACTGCAGAACTACAATTCTAAGATGTTGCAAATGAAAACTCGCACCCTATATTTATAGTAGATCTGCCAGTTTTACTAGGGCCGACTTCTCCTTCAAGATAAGTGTCTATTCAGTATATTATTATTATTTCTAGCCGACTTCTTATCTTGGAGGCTAATAGCCTAATATAAATTATCTTCTTGAGCCAACAAGGCTTCTAGGGTTATTATCCAACTCATTAGGGTTTCTCTTGCTTCCCAGAGTCTTCTATTCTCGTCAAGTTCACACATGGAGGTAAATACCTCCCGCAGCTACCATAATATTAACACTCCCTCCTAGCTAGAGAGGTATTTATAGGTAATGGACTTGAGCACAAAATATACCATTTAC
>ML782812.1:1424146-1443460 GCA_009831015.1 Picea engelmannii
AATTTTGAACCCCCCTACATATTATCTTTCTGGTATCTTCCCATATCCCAGAATAGATAACATAATTAATGTAACAGTTACATAAGGAATTGAATATATATTTTGCATTAATACAAGAGAGAAATGATGTGCTTAACATCACAGAGCTAGTATAACCATTGTGCCAATGTAGGAGAGAATATCATGATGCCTTTTAACTGCCTTAGTCTCATGACATAAAGTGTCATCAAGACAAGTTGTCATTTATTTATAACTGAAATAGAGCATGTGCTAGTTGTTTACGAAGATTCTCATAAAGGGATCATCCTTGAAACATTCATCCTGGTGTTGGAACATCAACATTAGTACAGGAATCCATAATATAATATTATAAGTGAGATTATGCATTAAAAATTCTCAAAACTTAACTAAAAACAAGAGAACTATTAAAGACAAGTTTTGGGTCTTTAGAGATCGATTTAAGTCAATGTTTAAACCAAAGTTATACAAAATGAGGGGTATAAGACCATTAGAAAGATCATATGAAAATATATAAGGCATAAAAATTGATCAAATCTGGGTCCTAACATCCATAGTGACCTCAACTTCCTCATTCAACAAATGTATTCATGTGTGCACGCCCTCTAGATTATGGTTGTGCCTACCGATAATGCCCATCCAATCACTGACTTATCAAAATATCTTTGTGCACTTAGTTGTGTGCTTGTGTAGTGTTTCTCGAGCATTGTTTCCTTCTAGCACTATATTCTCCATCTTCTCTTGCAGCTTCCGAGGTTGTTTCTCTTCTTCTTACTGAATCTATCGCAACTGCACTTCCAGATGCTCTGCGTGAATGGCCAATTTTGACCATACTCCTTAGAGTAAATCGATCTGATGCTCTGGATCTCATGCATCACTGGATTCTGGAAATCGGGGTGCGACCTTCCATATTTCTGGCCAGGCTTCAGCAAGCCTCTCCTGCACTCTTTACAGTCTATGCTCCACCTGGATCTTGGCGTGTTATTCCTTTTTTCTGCACACTTGAGCTAGGAGTGATTCCTCCCTTGCAAAATCTACAGAAATTTTAGCCTGTTGGAGCCTCTACTCTAGTTGATCAATTGAGGCCCTGATCACTCCAACTAGTTGTGTTGTTGGCCACTGTGCTAGTTCCATGGGAGAAGGGGTGCAGTCCCTAGGTTCTCTCACCTGTAGTGGAATACCACTGGCCTTTGAGTGCTCTGAGGGAGTCTCTACCTTATCCTCTCCTATAGATGGTCCTGGCATAAGCCTCAATCTCAAAATTGATGGAAAGAATGTTAGAACTTATGTTCTCGCCAAGAAGAGTTGCAACAACTCTGTGAAGTGCCAAGGTTTTTGAAGAACTAGCTCCATTTTTTCATGTGCTAACGTTTTTCTTTGCCATGAAGTCATCTCAGGTTCCATCTGAACCTCTGGTGTCTCTACCTCTTTATGTGCCTCATCTTCTAGAGTTTCACTTCCCATGGCACCCTCAACCTTGGTCGTTGAGGAAGTATGTTGGGGACTTTAGAATTGCAGATTTTCTATCGTTTTAATATTCATTGAATATAGAGTGTCCTTGTGCTACAAAAAAGGTATGATCTGTTGGTCCTGGGCTTCAGGGTTTAGGCTAGTCAGTTGTAGCCTCTTCTCAAGTACTTCTGGATTTGGACCAGGAATTTTTGGTCTCTGCTTAGGTATCTCTGGGGGATCGAGTTGCATGGGTTCTGGATAATTGGTTTGGGGTGGAATGTCAATTTCTGGAGGTGGCGATGTGGGTTGTGGTGGTGATGGAGGGTGCTCAGTGATGATGGTGGATGGAGTGGTGTGAGTGAGGCTCATCCTGGATATGTATGATAGCGGTTTCTCGAACCACTGAGCGAGTGTGGGGGACGGTGGATGAAATGGGTTGGGGGTTCAGAACATTGCTCGGTGAGATCCCCATTCTAGTTTTCTTATCCACAGGCTCTGTGATGAATGCAGCACTAAGGATTTCATTGACATCCTTACCTATCAACATAACTTTCTCTGGCAGTTGCGGGAACATTGGCAGTGTTCATTTCTTGCACTCTAGTGGTTGCGTCTCTTCCTCCTCTTTTGACTCCATCTATGGTGGAGCTTCTTTCTTCTATACCGCTGGGATGAAACTCGATCCTACCCCTTTTTCCTGACATTTCTTCTTCAGAAACTCGGTGGGAAAAACATAGTGCATCCCTAACTTGAGAAGGTTGTGTTTGACTCCAGGCCATGACATCACCTCCTTGTCGAATGCCTCTTCGTCCAAATAGAAATAAAGCATCTGCGAGTGGAAGTCCTCCCTGTTGGCATACCTCAGCCACACAACTGTATGGTGTCAGTTCATGTTGAATGATATGTTCCTCGTATTGCAGTTAAGCATCTCCTATGGAATGTGCAACCTCTATTTTGTGTCAATTAGCCCGATGTACCACTTGGAGAACACCATGTTGTTGAAGGTGGTGTTCTTTGAGTCTTCCCTTGAATGCCAAGGCTCAAACATTTTTGCTAAGCACCCCTTATTTGCTAGCACCAATGGTCTTCTAGTGCATGAAGTCCACTTGAGCATTGCAAACGCAAGCAAAAAGTATCCATAAGTGAAATTACCACCTTTCTCCTGGGCTTCCTCATAGGCCACAAGTAGTTCCTCCAACAGGTAGCTACACCAGTTGAAGACAACAGCATTTCCGCAAAAATATGTCACCGATAAAGCATCCAGTGTGCATTCTCCCTTGTAGTAGGACCTCATGACTTTGTTAGCTATCATGTAGCATCCAATCCTAACCGTCTTGGGTATTATGGGGTCGATCTTGGTTGTACGCTCCCCCCTCTGTGTGTGAAACCTCTCATATAGGATGGGCTCCCCTTTCTTTTTGTCGTGCTTGCTGGGACCCTAGAACCCTTTGGACACATCCTCGCCCTTGAGGGACAGTCCAATAAGTTGGTGGATGTCTTCTGCATGGATTGGATATCTCATATCCAACCATAGACTTCTTTCATGCACCTGGCTACTCAGGAACTTGGTACACCTCACAACTTTGACAGTGGTGTTGAACATTGGTAATTTCTTGAGGTTCATGATGGTTGATTTGAACAGATTAATAAACTCAGGCTTTGGCACAAACTGCATGCCTCCCAAATCGTCTGGAGCGACACTCCAGAAAATGTCTATGTTCATTTGGGGCAAGAATACTTGGTCTATTAAGTCGAGGTCGAGGAGTTTGACTTGCTCCACCTTCCCCTTGAGATCACCCACGACCTCAACTCAGGGGTCGCAGGGCTCATATGGTACTACATCCTTGGAAACGATGATTCGACTCCTTGTAGATCTCGACATTATGAGTTTGAAATATCAACAATTTGGACAAGCGAAACAGGGGTTGGGGATCGCGACTAGTGGTCGAGGGATACACAGTCTTTCTCATTCTGTAAAATTCATAAATTTCTAAGTTCATTCTGGGAAACAATGCATCCTACAGCAAGTTCTCATAGCCTTATACTTGGGCATAGCTGGCAAGTTCAATAATAACTGTTATTCATCATTACCCTATAGATGCAACTTGGATCTGATTTGTCCGACGGGACTAGTTAATGGGGTAAATCCTATTGGGAGATTCTGGCATTTATTTTACAAGTTGGACAGGGACGTGGTCGATTTCATACCTTATTGTTTGACAGATGAGAAGTTAGGCATGAATAATGATGGAATATTCATGTATCATGGCTTTATGTATTAACTGAATTCAGACAGGGTACTTTAATAGTAATAAAGGTTGTGACTGGACTGGGTTCTTGTGGCACATGGACTCAAATTGCATCCCAATTTTCTCTCCCTCTGACCACAAAAGGGGTCCCCATCACATTTAATGACTCCCATTAATAGCTTCATGATGCTTCTAATCCTATGTTGTTGAGTAAGCAATTCTGCATCAAACAACACTTAGACAGAAAAAGAAATGAACTACATGTCACGACGCAACACTGCACACGTTGACTTTATTAACTAAATTTATAGAAATTGTAGAAAACTCAAATCTAACTACTATACATGATCCTTCGGACTAGAGAAATAGTCCTGTTATCACACATCTTTGTAAAAGGGGGTTTTTGTTTCCCATAGAAAATTACCCATCCAGTCAGCTTTCATGGCATTTGTGCCAGATCCTCATCAGCTGCCGACACAAATCCAGATGGCCAAAGAGCAAGGAGAGGCTGCCACATGTTCCAGGTGCCAAGTTGACTCAGGCCTCATCCTCATCCCAATGCAGACAGTTAATGAAGTCAGGGAAGGTGGTTGAAACATCGTCTCCCCCCCATAAATGGAAATCTTGAAAAGGACTGGCAGACTGCCCAAGATCACGTCTGGAAGGGAACTACATGGGCAATCTGACAAAAGACTGCATGCACAGTCTACTAGAAGATCATGTGTGCATACAATCTGACAGGGAGCTCTCCAACTCAAAGCTTTGACTATAGTGGAGAGTTGTTATCAGTATATGTAGGAAGTTTTGTTATTTTGTTATGGTCAATGGTTGAGCTATGCTCCCGCATTGTAAAATTTTTATAAAGCATGTTGGTTATATTGTTATGTAATTCGATCTGAGACTTCTTGTTTAATGAAAGTTAGCTTCATGTTTCCATGGTTGATTTCCTATGATATTGAATTTTCATGATTGAAGGATTCACATGGATGTTTATGACTGAGTCGTAATGGATGTTAGATTTTATCTCGGTTATAGCGTTTTTCAATCTCCTGAACTCTGAATCCAAGAAGATCTTGTTTTCTGAGTTTTTCCTCCTTAGGCTACTGGAAGACCTATTGTCCAGAGTAGACCTTTTTATTTTATCCTCAATTATTCCTCCTGCTCACCCTTACTACAACTTATTGACTAAAGTTGAATCGAGACCTCATTTGCGAGTGCATGTTGATCCAATTTTCCGATTTAAAACGATATTATCCTGAGCATGTGCCCATTCGACCCCCTTTAAAATTATTCATTATGACATATAAATTGATGGGTACTGGGATTACCTCTACCATAATCCAATGGTTACTTCTGGTGCTAACATTTCTGGCACCGTTGTTGAGGAATGAATTGAAGACATTTCCCTGGGTAGAACGACAATGAGCTACTGATTTTGAAGGTGCATCAGACATCAGTACCATTGAAGATTGCAACCTGCACCTAGAGAATACACCGTCTGGCAACTCCACTGTTTCATTTCTATATCCTAAAGGCATACACATGAGGTCCACTTCACTGTTGCCTCTAGCAATGTCTGAAGCTGACCTAGAGGAAATTATCAGAAAGGGAAAGATCGCTCAAAAAGGTACCTCCATTGTTGTACCAGGTTTTTTCGATAATTTGCATAATCCCTCTTTAAAAACTCTAGTAACTATTTCTGATTCTCCTATTATACAAACTGGTGGAGTTTCAATAAATTTAAGTTTTGGGAGTTTTCCTGCCGACTTCTCCCCTCCTATTCTTGGTTTGGAAGGAGAGAGATTTGACACCCCTTTCTCCCCCAAGTTTTGAAGTGGAAGGAGAGAGATTTGACCTTAGAATACTTTCCTACTCCTCCTCCTATTAGATTTGTTGAAGTTACAGAAGGGGAAACCTCTGTTACCTCTAGCCCCTCATCTTTATCTCCTAACACTCAGTCTTTTCCTTTTTCTCCCAGAAGCACAGCCCTAATATCGCTTTTCTGAACTCCATCTCCCCCAATTCACATCCAAATGGTAGGTGCTAATCCTCCTAGGAACAGGATGGATGAGATATTGGTTGCTAGATACACCCCTATAGTTTTACCTCGGCCTATAAATTCTCTCCCAGCCATGGACAACCTTAAGCGCATGCCCCAATTCATGGGAGAGGGAGACGTGACTACAGAAGAGTACCTTGCATCCTTTTATATATTTGCAGATATTTAGGCCATCGAAAATGAAGATGTGTGCATGAGAGATTTTCTACAGAGCCTTGATGGTGATGCTAAGGACTGGTTTAAGGACTTTCCTCCTAGATATATTAACGGGATTGCTTCTCTGGATGATTCATTCTTAAGACACTGGGGGAATAAAAAATATCTCCTTTATTATATTACAAAATTTGGGGCACTTAAGAGGAATAAGGGGAATCTATTTCAGACTTCTCGAAGAGATTTAATAAGATGTATAAAAATATTCCCGATGAAGTTAAACCTACAAAAACCTCTACCAAGATGACTTATGCTAATGCTTTTGACCCTGATTTTTTCCTCCCATTGAGAGAAATAAGAGCTACCTCCTTGTCTCATATGCAAGACGTAGCCATTGAAGTAGAATCTAATATATTGGAAGTTGATAATCTTAGGAGTAAGACTAATAGAGACAGAAGAAAAGGTAGCTCTAAAGGTTCAACTTATAGTTATTTTGTTTCCCCCTCTAAAATGGATGATCTTACCAAATTAGTAAAATCTCTTTCTGTTGAGATGGAGAAGGTAAAACTTGAAGAAATACAAACCTATATAAATACACAAGATGTTGATAACAAAGGTAATTTTAGGATACCTACTAATGACCCTCAGACCATCCAAAGATATAAGATAAACAGGGACAGAGATGATCAGAAAATCCAAACTCCTTTCCAAATTAACCTGGTTACTGATGAAGATGAAGAGGAAGAATATTTTGATCCTAAGATCCATTTCCTTGGAGATACCTCTTCGTCCCTCATTTAAATCAATTTGCATACAAAAAGGCCCTCATGAGTAATCAACTGAATGAGTTGACTAAATGGGAAGAGGCCGGCCACACTCCAAACAAATATAATCTGAGGTCCAAACAGAAAGAAGGGAAATCTGACATCCTTGATTGGCGTACCAGAGTAGAAAATCTTGCTAAAGATATTGCATACTGAAGCAAGGAAAAGAAGGCACAGACCCCCCCACTAGTGGTCAAAAGTCTCATTCCATAAGTGAGATAAATTCTAAAGGTCCCCTCCTCTTTCATCTTTGAGCATGAAATACAAAATATTAGAATCCTTGTACCTATTTCAGAGCTGGTCAAGCATGAAGACTTCAAAAGGTGCCTCTCCAAAATGTTGCAGCCCAAACCTTCGTCTCATTCCACAGACTCAATAAACCTCCAAGATGAGAAGCTTGTAGTCATCCTAGGTCCTTTGGTAGAATATAGAGACGATTCATCCCCTCCCTTATATACTTCACTGAACATAAATGACAAGGTGTTGCACAACTATTTGATGGATTCAGGGGCATCTCACAATTTTATGCCTAAGATTGTCATGGAAGAGCTCGGTCTGGAGATTACAAAAGCCTACGACGACCTGTATTATTTGGAATCCAGGAAGTTCAAGTGCCTTGGGGTTATCAAATACTTGGTCGTATCTTTGTTCCAGCTGCCAATGAAAAGCGTGATCATGGACATCATGGTAGCTAACGTTCCCCCTAAGTTTGGGATGCTTATGTCTAGATATTGGATAAAAATACTAGGGTGGACTTTGCAGATGGACCTCACCTATGTTACCATTCCGGTGTTTGGGAGTGAGCATAGGAGACTTTATAGGGAAGCTCAGTTGACCTACATTATTAGTGATGAAACAAACCCCACAAACCATCCTATATTTTCTCTTGACACATATTTTGGAACAATTTTTTTGCAACTCACCGATGCTCCTGAACCTCCTCTGGAAATCAAAAAGTGGCCTATTACTTTTTGTGAGAATTCCCCTCCTATCACCTCTGTGTGGAAAATGTTCTTCGATGGAGCCTCTTCTAAGGAAGGTGTTGGTGTTGGAGTGGTTCTTGTTTCGCCTACTCAAGATACTATAGATATGTCCTACAAGTTAGAATTTGAGGCTACCAATAATGTGGCAGAGTATGAAGCTCTCATCTTAGGTTTGAGGGTTGTAAAAGACATGGGAATTGAAGAGATATCATTATTTGGGGATGTTGAGTTAATTGTCCATCAAGTCTGAAATATTTACCAAGATAAGCACCCTAGGCTAAGAAGTTATAGAAATGAAGTGTGGGACCTTATTGAAATTTTTTTCCTAGCTTTCAACATTTCATTTATTCCAAGAGAATAAAACATCATGGTTGATTCTATGGTTGTTTCAGCAAGCAATTTCAGAGTCCCATTTCCACCAAATCTTAGGTATGACGTAGAAGTAAATTATAGACCCTTTGCACCTGACAATGTCAAGCATTGGAAAGTATTTGAGGATGATCTTGAGATAAAAGCATTCCTTGAGACTATTGATGAGTTTTCTACACTACATATTGATCAAGATCGGGATTCTGAAAGTAATCCTCATGTTGATGTTTTCCTAAACAAAATCTCTAATCACCATATTGTTCAGTTGCCTAGCAATCACATTCTGAAGGAAATAGTTCCTTTACAGAGACTATTTGACAGAAATGATGTGGCAATGAAAGTTAAGGGATCAGCCGATGATGCGGATGTAACTAAATGCAACATTGGTATAGAGAAAGATCCAAAATTTGTCAAATTGTCGAGCAGTATGTCAAAAGAAAAAAGGGCGGAATATGTTGAGCTATTAAAGGAGTTTGTTGATGTGTTTTCTTGGACATATGGAGATCTCAAAACATACAATACAAGCATCATTGAGAATAATATCCCATTGAAGGAAGAGGCCAAACCATTTAGGAAGAAGTTGAGGAAGATCAACCCCATGTTGTTGCCTATCATGGAGAAAGAAGTAAAGAATCTTTTGGATGCTCAAATTATCATTCCTTTAAGGTATTATGAATGGGTGTCTAACTTGGTCCCAGTGAGAAAGAAGAGTGGAGAAATCATACTTTGTGTCGATTTCAGAAACCTAAACAGAAGCTCCAAAAAGGACAACTACATGTTTCCCAAGATGGAGCACATATTACATAGGGTAACATGTGCATCCAAGATGTCTATGATTGATGGAGTTTTTGGATACAATCAGATTTTTGTCTTACATGAGGACAAAGAGAAGACAGATTTCACCACTCCATGGGGTACATTCATGTATGCCAAGATTCCCTTTGGATTGATGAACGCATGAGCAACTTTCCAATGAGCTATGGACATTGCCTTCACTAGGGAAAGGTATAAATTTGTAGTCATTTATCTGGATGACATTACAGTTTTCTCCAAGACTAATAAAGAACATTGTCATCATCTGAGAAAGGTCTTCCAAAAATGCAGAAAATATGGTCTCTCCATGAATCCCAATAAGTCGTTGTTCGCTATAAAGGAGGGGAAATTACTGGGCTACATAGTATCAGCTGAGGGAGTAAGGATTGATCCCAACAGGGTGGAAGCCATCCAAAACTTAGCACTTCCTAGATCCAAGAAAGAAGTTCAGTCTTTCTTGGGGAAGATTAATTTCCTAAGAAGGTTTGTTTCTAATTTTGCTGAACTTGTGAAGGAAATTACAATCATTTTGACGAAAGGCAATGAAATAAAATGGACTACTGAATCCCGTAATTCCTTTTATCAAATAAATAAGGTCGTGATCAAAGCACCTGTCCTCATCAGTCCTGATTACTCCAAATATTTTATGATTTTCTCCTTTGATTCATTTGACACAGTGTCAGTTGTTTTGTTGCAAAAGAATGATGAAGGGTTTGAACAACCCATTTCCTTTTTCAGTATGGCACTCACAGATGCAGAGCTGAAATATGATATCATGGAAAAACAAGCCTATGCTCTGGTTGAAGCCCTCAAATCCTTCAAGGTCTATGTTTTTCATTCAAAGGTCATTCCTAATGTCCCTTCAACTTATGTGAAGGATATTCTCATTCAGCCTGACATAGATGGGAGAAGGAGAAAATAGATTGCTAAAATCCTTGAATTTGACTTGGAGATAAGGCCCACTGAATTGGTTTAGGGTCAAGGTTTATCCAGGTTGTTGGTTGAATCTAATTGCAAAGCCTTGGGGATAAATTTTATCAATGCTTTCTCAGGAAATCAGTAGGCTAAGTTGTCTGATACAAGTTCTCAAGTCAACCCTCCATTAGTAGAATGTGCTTGGTACAGGGACATCATTTTCTTCCTATAGAAGTTACAGCCTCCTAATGTAATGGAAAAAATCAAAGTAAGATCTTTAAATCTCAGATCAATTAAATATCTCCTCATTGATCAAGTTTTATATTGGAAAGATCCTTTAAGAGTGTTGTTGAGATGTTTAGACCCACAGGAAGCCCAAAAAATCATGTTTGGTTTTCATGATAGTTTGTGTGGGGGGAATCACTTCTGGAGAACCACAGCCTACAAGATTCTCAGAGCTGGTTATTTCTATCCTAGCCTATTCACTAATGTTTTTACTAAAATTAGGGCTTGCGTCAAGTGCCAGAAATTCTCATAAAAACAGCAGCTCAAGTCCTTGCCTTTGAAGCCTGTGGTAGCTTCAGGACCCTTTCAGCAGTGGGGCCTAGAATTTATTGGGGGGATTCATTGTTCTTCAAGAGGTCAGCATAGGTGGATCTTAAATGAAACAGACTACTTCAACAAATGGATAGAAGTTATCCCCACACAGATTTTTTCTCACAAATTAATCATTGGTTTTCTGAAAGATATCATGGCAAGGTTTGTTTGTCCAAACAGAATCATCACTGATAATGCTAGATATTTCAAAGCTGAACCGTTGATGAAGTTTTGTGAGCAGTTCAGGATTGCATTGATTCACTCAAACCCTTATTACCCCCAAGGGAATGGATTGGCACAATCCTCTAACAAAATACTTATAAAGATTATCAAAAGACTTCTAGAGGACAACAAGAAAGCATGGGATTCAAAGCTCAAATTTTCTCTGTGGGATGATAGAGTGAAAACAAAGAGGTCTCTTGGTGTCTCTCCTTTTCATCTTGTGTATGTACTTGAGGCTACCTTTTCTTCTCAGCTTGCCCTGCCTCTGGAAAAATTATTTGAGGACTACCAAGGAGAGCCTGATGATATGATCAGAAGAATACAATAGCTAGTAGAAGTGCAGCAGACTAGAGAGAAGGTGATGGACAAAGCGCATGAACATCAATAGAATATCAAGCAATATTTTGAACAAAAGAACAGTAGAGGGGATTCCCAGCTAGGAGATCTAGTACTCAAATGGGATGCACCCAAACAAGACAAGGGAAAGCATGGTAAATTTGAAGCCCTCTAGATTGGACCCTTCAAAGTTTCTGAGATATTTCCAAGTAATACTTATAGGTTGTAGAATTTGTTGGTTGATGAAGTTTTTGGTGGCCCTGTTAATGGGAATTTTTTGAAAAAGTTTTTTGTTTGAGCCATGAGTGGCTCCTTCATGCCATTGTAAATATCATTTTCCCTATGTTTTAAATAGCTGACTCCACAACCCAAGAGTAAGGTGACTAAAGCTAAAGTTATTAGAGCCTCACAAGGAGGTCTCTATCCCCCATGGAGCCTAATGTTATCACACATCTTTGTAAAGGGGGATTTTTGTTTCTGTTAGAAAATTACCCGTCCAAACAGCTTTCATGACATTTGTGCCAGATCCTTGTCAGAATTCGACACAGATCCATATGGCCAAAGAGTAGGGAGAGGCCACCACATGTTACAGGTGTTGAGTTGACTCAGGCCTCGTCCTCATCTAATGCAGATAGTTAATGAAGTCAGGGAAGGTGGTTGAAATATCGTCTCCCCCCCATAAATGGAAATCTCGGAAAGGACGAGTAGACTTCCCAAGATCGCATCTGATAGGGAATTGCATGGCCAGTCTAACAAAAGACTGCATGCAAAGTCTACTAAAATATCACATGCACGTTCATTATGACAGGGAGCTCACCGACTCAAAGCTTTGACTATAGTGGTGAGTTGTTCTGAGTATATGTAGGTAGTTTTGTTATTTTGTTATGGTCAATGGTTGAGATAAGCTCTCGCATTGGAAAGTTTTTATAAAGCACGTTGGTTATATGGTTATGTAATTCGATCTGAGACTTCTGGTTTAATGAAAGTCAGCTTCATGTTTCCATGCTTGATTGCCTATGATATTGAATGTTCATGATTAAAGGATTCACATGGATGTTTATGACTGAGTCGTAATGGATGTTGGATTATATCTCGGTTATAGTGTTTTTCAGTCTCCTAAACTCTAAATCCAAGAAGATCTTGTTTTTTGAGTTTTTCCTCCTTAGGTTGTTGGAAGACCTTTTCAAATTTCTTCCTCCTTCTCACCCTTACTACAAATTATTGACTAAATTTGAATCGAGACCTCATTTGCAGGTGCATGCTGGTCCAGTTTTCCGAGTTAAAACGATATTATCCTGAGCCTACGTCCATTCAACCCCCTTTAAAATTATTCACTGTGACATATAAACTAATGGGTACTGGGCTTACCTCTCCCGCAATATAGAGGTGACTTCTAGTGTTAACAAGTCCTTTAGCTCAGTTCTGAGACATATAGGGTTTCAGGCGAGCACCATTCACCCATCTTGGCCACATCATACCATCTAGTTGCGCAAGTCTGACTGCTCTAGAGGGTCGGATCTCCGCAGCTATAAATGATCCCAACCAATGCATGTGAAAATTTCCTAGATGCTTCTGGTACCGACTGTCATAGAGTAGGACCTTGTCTCCTTGCACAAATATTTTAGTCTTAATGTGTCTGTCATGCCAAGATTTTTTCCTTTCTTTCTCAACTGACTGATGGAAGTCTGCTAAAAACCTAGTCTCTTCAGGTTCTTGTAACTCCATGAGTCTCTGTGCAACTAATTATTCCTCTGACATTTGTGTGATCTGTGCAATGTACAAACTTGGAGTAATGAATTTTGCGGGAACCACAACGTATTTCCCATAAACTAGCTGAAATATAGTGTACTTGTGGAGTTTCTTTGTGGTTGTCCTGTAAGCCCATAGTACTACTGGAAATCTTTCATCCCAATCTTCCTTGTTTTCACAACATACCTTCATTAACCCTCTCTCCAGAATCGTGTTAAACACCTCTACTATTCCATTGGCTTGTGGATGGTAGGGTCTACTTTTATCATGTTGAATCAAGAACTCTGTTGTAATATATGATATGGTACTACTGATAAAATTATCTCCCTGGTCACTGGTTAGACTCCTAGGACATCCAAACTGAGTGATAATATTTTCAAAAATGAAGCTAGTAGCAGTATCGGTCGAACAATCTTGAATAGTTGTTGCCTCAACCCAATGTGAAAGGTAGTCAATTGCGGTCATAATGTACCTAGACTTTGAACACTTAGTTGTGGAGTTTATCGGCCCAATGAAGTCAACTGCCCACTTCTCAAATGCTTGTAAGGCTCGAACTGGTTGAAGTGGAAATTCATCTCGTCGTGATAGCTTACCCACTCTTTGACAAACATCGCATGATATAGAATATACCTTTGCATCCTTGAAGAGCGTGGCCCACCATAGTCCATCTTAGAGGAATTTCTGTGCAGTGGCCTTTCCTCCCACATGACCTCCCGCAACTCCACTATGGCACTCCCACAGTATATCCTGTCTTTCATGATCCAAGACACATCTCTTGAGGATACTATCTAGTCCCTATTTATAGAATTTCCCTGCAATCAATTGATAGTTTGTTGCTTTAACCACCATATGGCACTTCTGGGTTGGGGAGTATGTTTCTGGGAAGGCTCATGTACTTAAGAAGATTGTTATGTATTCCAGGTATTTTGGTATGGCCTCAACTCAGAACAGGTCTGCATCTAGGATATGATCATCGACTGCTTCGCCACTTTCTCCTGACTCTAATCTAGACAGGTGATCAAGCCCTATGTTACATCTTCCAGGCTTAATGATGAATTTAAAAGAAAAATCCTGAAACAATAGAAACCATCTACAAATTCTCCCTTCCAAAACATGTTTGTTAACTAGATATTTTAATGCAGAATGATCAGTAAAGAGCTTAAAATGAGAACCTAACAAATAATGTCTAAACTTCTACAAAGTGTAAATCATAGCTAAACCCTCCCTTTCTATCGTTGTATAGTTTCGCTCAACTTGTGACAACTTCCCGCACACCAAATAGATAGGTTGATCCATTGCTCCATCTCCTGGTTGCACTAAGATGGATCCCAAGGAAATACTTGAAGCATCTACGTGGACGTGAAATTTGTTTTCCCAATTTGGAAATATCATAATAGGTGTTGTGTTGAGATTCTCCTTTAGCGTCTCAAACACCTTATCACATTCTGGGGTCCATTGGAACACTTCAACCTTGTTTAGTAGATTTTCCAGAGGTGCGGTGATATTTCCATATATTTTGATAAACCTGCGATAGTACCCTGTGTGCCCCAGCGTGGAGCGCAACTGCTTAGCACTCATAGGTGGCAGCATGTTCACAATAACTGCAATGTTTGCTGGGTCTACCATACTCCCTCTCAGCATACTATGTAGCCTAACAAATTTCCATGTGGCACATAGAAGATACACTTTCTAAGGTTCAACTATATCTGCAATTCTCGACATCTGTCAAACATGAGACGTAGTAGCGCTACATGTTCCTTGAGCAGGCTATATACCATCCAATCATCCATATAAACTTCTATAAACTTGTGAATAAATTCTCGGAAATTTGCTATCACAATCCTGGAGAAAAATAAAGGGGTGTTCTTTAGGCCAAATGGCATCACATTGTATGCAAATGACCCCCATTCTGTTATGAATGTGGTCTTATTTTTGTCCTCTTCAGCAATCCTTACTTGGTGATACCCCAAAAATCCATCTGTAAATGAGTAAGATTCTTCCCCCACAACCTGCTCTAGCACCTCATCAATAAAAGGTGTTGGAAAAGGGTCATGCACACAAGAAGACTTAAGGCTTCTATAGTCTACACATACCCGAATATTCTCTGTACCTTTCTTTCTCTGGATGACTATTAGGCTGACCCATTCCGCTTCCTCCACTGCAAAAATAAGTCCAGCATCCTGTATATTTCCCTCTTAACCTTCTCTTTCACTCTGGGATTAAGGAAGTATGGTTTATTCCTCACAGGCTTATATCCTGGTTTTAATTCAATTTTCATCTCTCCCATAACTCCTTTAATCCCTTTTAACTCAGAAAATGTCTTGGGAACAAATCATCATATTGTCGCAACAAACTCTGTATTTCTTGACTAGTTTGCTCATCCCAATAATCTCCCACCATAGATATATTACGTTTCTCTGTGGTCCCTATATTGACTTTGTGCAACTTCAATGGGTGATTATAAGAACCATCAGTCTAACTGGGTATGATGTTCTGGATTTCTCTGATCCCTATTGCTCTTTAATGGCCAAGTTTCTCAATTCTTTTAACTCATCTGGGATTTCCAAATCCTTCTCAACCTTATAGCATTATGTAGGTCTCTTATCCAATTTTAGGTGAAGATTAGTCTAAATTTCGCGGCTATGCTTTGCACATACCACTAGGTATGATTTATGTTTACTATTGTGCGTAAAAAGAAATTCTTTGATTCTTTGCAGGACTACTTCAAGCTTAGGGTACTTACTTGTAAATGAGAAGTCCTTGCAAAAGTGATCTGCCAACGTTTGCGAGTTGTTGGTTTGTCTTCTGGTTTCTTCATGAATGAACCAAGATTTTGGGATTGAACCTAGTGAGTGGGGAAATACTTGAACCTAGAAGCGAGATGGTATTTCCACAACTTTCCACTGTGTCATGCATTGTTCAATATGTGATTTAGGATCAGACTCTTCATTGAACAACTGCACAACCTAGAAATCCATCTGCATCTATGATTCAAACTGCTCCTTATCTTGTAATCTATATTTGATAGCTTGCTTCACATCGTCCCAATTTTCAAGTAAGTCTTTGTGATTGGCCCACCATCTGGCAGGGGTGTCCTAAAGGGATAAATCCAGTACTAAGATCCTTTGATCCTCCACTACCTTTTCTTCCATGATGAGCAGAAAGTTGTCAAATCATGAGGTACCATCATATCTTAGGTGTTCTCTGACCTTGGTTCCAACCCATCTAGTTTCCCTAACAGTTGCACATCTTCTTGAAAATATTGTGTATGAGCCTTGCTGCCAATTGTCAAATGTTAGTTCTGAATCTTCGTCCACTGATTGTATACTCCTCTGATCCAGATTATTTTCGGCACGAAATGAGATCGGAGATATAATAAAGAAATGCACAGATATATCACAGATATTCAATAATATAACATAAATGTATCGAAGATGCAACCATAAACATAGATATATAGTAATACACTATTTCTATTAATGAAAGAAATGTACAGAGACTGTAAAAATACAGAGTGAAAGACTTGCTAGAATGGTGGCAGCTTTTCTCTGAGAAGAGATGTGACGGCTACTCCCATTCGCAAGAAGAATATTACAATGAGGCTTTGAAGGCATTTTTATAATAATAAATAATGCCAAAAACCCTAGACATCAAAAAAACTAAACCTGGGAGATGAAGCACCAAAAGTCATGTGGGCCCCGTTTGGGTAAGTGAGTACATCAACTTCCCGGGGTCATAACTTTTGCATACGCTCTCCGTTTTAGGCGTGTGATAGCTCGTTGGAAAGGTATTTTTGAGGAGATTCATTTTGGGGGCTCAATTATTCCTTTGACTATCATTGAGAACCTTGATCTTGAAAAACCTTCATTTGGGCCCTCAAAATGGCCCCGGAATTTAAAACCTGCTAAAAATAGTAAATTGCCAAAATTGCCAGAAAGCCGTTTTGAGCCATTTGGAAAAGGTGGGTGGCCACTGATATCCACCTGGATCATCCTCGAAATTATTGATCCATCAGCAGTAGTATTTATGTAATCTTCTCTTGTTCATATTGTTACAATGTACAACTGATCCAAGTCTTCTCCCTCTATATTTTTGTTCGATGATTCCGCATATCGAGAGCCTACATATGGATCCAAGGGTTGAACTACTTTGATTTTGTCTGCCTCAAATGTCATAGTATCCTTCTTTAGGTCAATCACTACATAGTTTTCATAGGCCCAATCAATACCAAGTAGGGAAGGATAAGCGTCCTTATCCCCCATGATTTCGATCACCTCAAAATAAGCTACAATCTTCACTACCGCAACATCTATTTCCACATTCTCCAGTCTTCCTATTGGGAAAATACAATATTGGTTGGCCATTCTTAGTTGGATTAGGGAATATGTCAAATGGGGATTTCCTAAGGCTTCCCAAGTCTTTTTAGGTAGTATGTTAACATCATATCCTAGATCTACCATAACATCCTTAATCTCAAACTCATCTAGCTGGGATACTATTTTTAACTATTTTTCAGTTCATACTTTTCTTTTCTACACTCTTTGAGTACTCTTATCAGGAATATTAGTCCTCATTCTTTCTTATGTGGGTTGTTCATTCCCTAAAACTAGTTATAGCGCATTGCTCAACTTTTCTATTAACTGGTCATTCCCAAGAATATCATAAAATAACTGAAACCAAAGGTCAACTACATTTTGAGGTTTCTCTAGTTGTCTCATCATGACTACAAGGTTTATGGGTGCAGGGGGTGAAGCAAGGAATTGCACAATATTAGGGTAAACAATAGGCTGAGGGGGTTTCTCTTGCATCTCAGGGCTAGGGATATTCTAAAATACTTCTATGGAATTTTTAAAGAACAAATTATGTTTCAGAGGATCATACATGTCTTCCTTAGGCATTTCTTTCTAGATCTGAGGTAAATTATCAACATCAGCTCCATTCATTTCCCCTCCTCGAGTAACAATATTAAGGTTGGGTAGTTTTCCTCTAATAAATCTCTTTATTTCTAAACTGATGAGGTTAGTTCCTCGTTGACATACTCGATCTTCCCATTTTTCAATTAGTTTTGGGTAGTCTTCAGTTGCGCTCCCATTGGTTCTACAGTGAGAGCACCATGGCCACCTCGGATGAAGACAATCTCTATACATATGGCCTTGCTCATCACAGTTGTAGAATATACTTGTTCCTCTTACCCCGATTCTTCCTCCTTCGAAGTCTCCTTCGGATCCACCTCCTCGACCTCTTCCCAATCCCTGAGGGGTTTCATTCACCCTGAATGTTGTTCGATCCAACTTGTCTACAAATGAATCCAACGCTCTACACTGATTGTAGTATGTGTGGTAGATGCACAAAAATCACAATGTACAGTATTTGGTACTGTTGAATACTTCTGAATAATGGGGCATTGTCTTGGCCCATGCCCATGGATTCGACAAATCTCGAAATACTCGACTGTTGGTGTTGCGTGGCTACCTGGGAAAGCATGATATGGGGTGGGATTATGGAATGGTAAATTTGTAGATACTTGAGAAACTCCTCTCGTGGGTCCTGGTGAGGGTCCCATCAGATTCTGAGGAGGTCCCATTCCCCTCATTCATGGACATTCGTTCACCATATGTCCTTATGTGTAACATCTGGTACACCAGACCTACAGTCGTCCAGGTCTAGGTATCATCAATTCTTAAATATTTTATGTAAGCACTGATATTTTCCCTTGAAGTTGCGCTAAATTGGCATCTACTGGGGGTCTGGTCACTTTCAGCCTCCCTGGATACCCTTCCATGGCTTCAATCTTCATTGATTGCTCTAAGGCATCTGTCAAAGTGGCTATCCATTGTTGCATTAATGGAATCCATGCCAGAGGTAGCAATCCCTGAATATATCATTCTCTTTTATGTTCCTCGTGGATTGGATGTGCTAACCTCCCTATAGAATCTTTAAACTTCAAGCTATATTCCCAGGTTGATTCACCTTCCCCTTGTTGAATCTCGCGCAACTCAAACAAACCTTGTTGTTCTGACTAAGGTATCTTAAAATCTGTTATGAACCTTGTCCGTACTTGGTCAAGTGTGAACACTTGACCTTTCATTCCTGGAACTCCTCGTGCAATAACCTTCATGTACCATTTGAGAGAACGGCCTCTCAAGGTAGTCTGGAGCTCAACCAATCTATTCGCATCCGGAGTCCCTTTAGACCTCCAGATTGCTTCACACAAAAACCAATGTTTCTCAACATATTCGTCTCCTTTACCCCATAATTTTGGGTATCGAACAATCAAACCTCCCACGTTACCATCCATTGTTGATCTTGCAGCTCCTATAAAAAAGAAACCTAATGGTCCTAGTTTCGACCTACCAGGGGATCCCAATATCCTCCCTGTACTCACACTTCCTGATTGTGACTGACTAACTAGCTGTACTAGAACATAATTAGCATAAGAAGGTAGTGTTGAATTTACCACTTGTATAGAAGACACTTGGGGTATAGGTGATTCGCGGTTGGCACCATTGGCTTCGAGGCGGGTTTCTTTGATCTGGTGTTTCAGGATTAATCCGTGAGTGTGGACACAAACCGATCTC
>ML782812.1:1458423-1472235 GCA_009831015.1 Picea engelmannii
AGAGGTAAGTGAATAGGATAGGATCCATTCCATAATAGGATCCATTGTATGGTGTTTCCCTACCTCAAGGGTTTGGTAATAATAAAGTGTGGTTTCTTCTATCTTGCTTTGTGGATCTATTGTGTATTCAGTATTTGTGGTGACTATATTTGTAGATCTATTCAAGTTCTTAACATAAGCACTCCAAATCGACTCTTTGATACCAATATGTATTATGCTCATTACCAGCAACCATGAAATTATTGCTTTGATACCAATATGTGACACACCCACTGCTCGGGTACCTATAAATTTACGGCTTCTGGGAAAAATATGAATTTATGTTACCATTCTTTAACTAATCAAGAAACATGCATTCCAAACAAGAGCACATGCAATATTCAAGAACATGCTAATTAGTTATAAGAAAATTCCCAGAGCATCTTATAACAAAAACAAGCATGATAAACTCAACACATAGATAATTAATACATAGTGGAATATAAAATACAACAAAGAAAACATAGAGAGCACTTATCTTTAAATAATCCATTCACCAACTAGATGCAGACATCGAACATTCCACCCAATTGTAGACGTTGTTGGTATATGTCTCAACAGCAGGTCACCCCCGAGCCAGGGCTATGAATCAACAAGGAGGAGTCCTAGGCCAACTCTAAAACATGTAGCAATTAGTTAACTAGCTTTCAAGTTTTTCCCAACCAAACAACAATCCTTGTTTACCAGCTCTCTTCCCCTTCAACTTGCACAACCCAAATAAATGAACCCCTTTCTCTTCAATGAAGTCCCTCGGGTTGTTCCACTTCTTTTCCAAGGCTCCAGTGCTACTGGTCAAGAAATATCAATGTTGGAAACTCTAAGGATTCTCAGTTGTGGACAGTTCTTTCAAAACTTCCATCATTCGCATGCACACATGCATCCATTCCTTTCTGAAATAATCAACATATCTTACAGCCAACAAGCAATGATTATTTTTCTCCCATAATTAATTTTCCATGCCCCAAAACCCAAAATGAGAGTGAGCAAGAATGAATGAGGAACAATGAATGGAAAAACAAAAATGATTCAGTAACCAAATGATTGAATAATCCCCCAAACAACCCAAAAGTGGGGTTTATATAATTACATGCAATTAACCACCACACGACCTCCCCAAGAAGCTCATGTAACAACTTTTCCACACTAATTCCAAGATGCGTGAATAAAATATAATAAAAATACTTAGCCCCTTTATCCCCCTCTCTCATGGAATCATAGCCCCCTATCTTTGTCCTTGTCCATCTTACATCCAACGATGTATTTTTTTAATAAAAATATTCAAAGTATTATATTTCCTAAGCTCTCCAACATTTTTAACTTTACAGAAACTTTGGCCTTTCATCAAATAAAAAAAAATACATCATTAATCTGAGGACTCAAAACCAAGGTATCACACTTCTCCTTTGTCTCTTGTGCCTTTCTAACATATGAATGTTGATTGATGGTTTGTGATACTGCATTCGACGTGCAATCATCTTCCTTGATTCTTCTTCCAATGTATATTCACATTGTCGACCAATCATCTTCCTCCTCCCTTCTAACATTAATTCTCTCTCTGGTATAAGTCGACTAGACTTACTCCAATTGTGGCATCTCATGAATAGCTAGTGGCCCCATCGTCGACCCCAACTTACACCCGGTCAACAAGGGTGCACTTGCTTAGCATATTCATTTTTCTCTTAAATAAATCCTAGGATTCTCTTGTATCTTTATAGTTGCCTTTGAAAACAATTTCCTAGTTAGCTTGTTGCCTCTAGTTGGTGTGTGTTGTAGTAGCAAGAGGACGATGGTATTCGAATATGTGACCAACTCCTTTATCGAAAATAAATTTATGTAATAGAACATGTATTGTACAGAAAAAACCATTGTGGAATTCGTCGTAAAATCTCTCTTTGATTATGTCAAATGATGTTCACTCCTCGATCGCTTATTCTTCACAATAATTGTAAGTGCTTTTTTCAAACCACTTGTATAAAAAAATTCGACCCCCGTTAATAATTTTGACATCACCCACTCATCATTAGTAATTTTATTCATTAGTAGGTCGATCAATGTATCTTTTAATTTCTTCAGGGATTGTTTTGGAAAACAAATTGTGGGTTTCTGTGAAGAATTAGGTTCTCACTTCTGCAAGTATCAATTGATTTCTTCATGTGTAATTTTTCAAATAATTATTGACCTCTCTCCCACCACTCATTTATCTCTTCCAAAATCAACATGTATGTGTACATTATTTTATAGGCTCAGGTTCAAGAACCACCAGCAACATAAGCAATGTTATAATCTAGGGGTTTGTATGCAAGTGCTACTAGTCATCCTTACACAAAGAAATATACAAGTATGATACAGTAATGTTTAGCACGCACATAGAAGAGCATGAATATAACAAAAGTATTGAGACAAACAATAAGCACTTTATATTATATCACCACAACAACAATTATCTATCTTACTTATTCTCTATTACATGCATGATTATGTTTATATGCATATTTCAGTTACAAGGTAGTTACAACTGCTTAACTACCTTAGTCAATCAACCTGACTAGATAATCGAACAACTTACAGAATCAACTACATTCTCAGTCGACTACTCTTTTAATATGGTTAATTTTTGGATCTAGTCAACAGAGTTGACTAGCCCCTCCAATAGTATAACTCATATTCTGGTTGGTCTAGATATTAGCAAGGACCTAGCAAAGAATATGGAAATTTAGAAAGGTTCATAAAATTTCCAACTGAACTTTGACTATGAAGGTATTCCATTTAGGTGCGGTAGATGCCACAATTATGGACATATAGCAGTTGATTGCACATATGAAATCTCTAGAAAATTATGGGATCATAAGAAGATGGAAGTTCCATAAGGTAATGGGGTAATTGAATATCTATAGGAGTTACCATGGGTATATTCTTTCCAATCTTCAAACACAAGACAAATCAAAGATCGGATTATGGAAGAAACTTGTGACAAAAGCACTACTCGACACTTTCAGGTAACTCCATAAGGTCCCCTTCGTCAATTAAAAGAAAAAAATTTGATAATATAAATTTTGGGACCTAGGGATTAGATGATGATATCAAAGATAAAAAACTCTCGAATGAATTTATACCTAGCCTCTTTGGAATACAAAATCATAACCCCCCTCCTCTAATTCCCATTACTACAATATAAGAAGAAGAGTTAGATAGAACCTCTCAAATGGGTTTCTCTACAAATCTAAGTATAGACACAAAGGATATCGAGCCACATAGAGAGACACTTTCCAAGGAAACATTGAAATACATTCTCAGATTGAGGAGCATGGGAACCATTTATTTTCTTGGGAAGGTGGTAGGGGATTTGGGGTTTTTACCAAGTAATAGACAAAAATACCCTCACAAGGGAAGGAGGTATTTTATGTCACTAGCTCAAAAACAAGCATCCTCGGAAATTATATGTGGTAAGAAATTGTCTCTAGTTGGGGCCCTTAGATAATATGCCCCAAAAGAGGGCTTAAAATTATTTCCATCACCCTTAATTGTCAAGGTTTGGCCAACTCCTTAAAACAAAATGGCCCTAAAAGCATTGGTATATGCAACAAATCATTTTGTCATTATTCTACAAGAAACTATGACTAATGGGGAGAAAACTACGAAGGATCTTTCAAAAAAAATCAAGTAGTTGGGAATTTTCTTTTATTGATTTTATTGGAAGGTCGAGGGGAAACATAATTGGGTTGAATAAATGCTCATTTACCCTTACTAATTATCAGGCATTCACAATAGTTCTAGGGACTATTGTGTTCTATGTGGACCTTAGCAAGTAAATCACTCTTTTAAATGTAAATGGGCCATTGTGGATAAGCTAGAATACTGGGATAAGTTATTCCATATGGAATGGCTATAATTTGTGCTAGTGTTGGTGGGAGGGGACCTAAAAAAAATTTGGGGCCTCAAAGGTATGGGGACCAACTGCACAGGTGAACATCCTTTCTGGTTACTTTATTAAAAAGTTGGAAGAAAATGTCCCCAACCTAGAGAAATAAGAGATTGGGACATGCCTATATTGCAAAGAGTCTTAATTAATTTTTGATATCTAAATATTTTCTAAATGAAGAATCTAGAATAAAACAATTGTTTTCCTCAAGAGGGGATTCTAACCACAATCCAGACATACTAGAAATAACCCCTTCCCAAGAGAAACATGCGGGTCCTTTTAAGGTGAATCTAGAATGGATAAAGGAAGAAGAGTTTAATAACATGATCAAAGACGTATGGGTGCCTTATAATGGAGATTCAAGAGAATTTTCTCCTTTACAGTTCCATCAAAATTTGAAAAAATCAAAGAAGATAGTTATGCAATGGGCAAAAGAAAAGATGCAAAAGGATGATAAAACTCTTCGAGAAGTGGAGGAAGCCTAAGATTCCTCCATGGCTTGTAGTTTCTATGAGAAGTGAAGAAATATCAAGAACAACAGTGTTGGGAACTATATCTTGAAACAATTCAAGATGAATCTGTTACCCTACATAATGCCAATTATGACAAGAAGAAAAAGAAGTTGATGGTTTCTAGAGTAAAATTAAAGGGGGAGAGCATGATATAGGAAGTAAACATTAACTTGATATGAGAAACATGAATGCATACAGAGTTGCTAGAATGCACAAAGCTACTAGAGATATAGAAGTTTAAGCATTTTATGGATGAGCAACAAAGAAACATAGAAGGCATGTAGCAAACGTTGATCAAATTTGAGAATATCATGAATCCTTATCCATTCATGTCCAAACCATTATCTTTGAAAGCTCCAACTAAAAATGAGCATTCACCCAAGAGAACAACCAAGGTCTAAGCTACTAAGGAATTAACCCTAGCAGTAAGGGAAACTATGCCTACTAATTTGAAAGATAGACTAAAATTGCTCGTTGACATTTGGGATATTGCTCATAGTGCTCTTGTGCTAGGGCACATGATTACTGCATTAGAGAAAATATTACATTTTGAAATAGAGAAAAATATTTATTTTAATGACAATTATGTCAAATTATTCATGGATAAAACCAAAACCCTAGCCCCTATTGAAAGAACAAAAGATAATATGACATCAAATCAAAGATTACTCATAATCAGAAGATGTTAGAATTACATGTTGAGAATACTCAAGAAACTGGTTATAGAATGTGACAACATCAAGAAATAAAAATTTGACATGTTCTTTAATAGTGACGAGATGACAAAGTGATTTAAAGTTCCTTCATTATTGTTGACTCTTAGGTGACACCTAAGGAGACTTTTGACATTAAGGTAGATAAAATTAAGAAGACCTTTGATGTTGAGTTAGACATTATAAAAAAAAAAAAAAATCATCAAAAAATGTAAGGATATGGAATTTATGTCACTATTTCTTATCACTTATGTTATTTGATTATTATATTTTAGTATTTCACACATTCAAGTGTGTAGATTTCCACAGTTAATCATGATGCTTGAATTTTCTAGATAAATATCGTGTACGAAGTTTTGAAACGTCCAACATTTCGAGTGAACACTCCACCCATCATGAGGGACAAATGAAGGTGATATGTTAGAAAAGAGTGCTAAGGATTAGGTATAAAAAGAATATTAATGGATGATCATTGAAGAGAAAGGAGGGGAACATGGAGGGGATAAATAATAGAATAATGAAATAACCATTAAGACTAAAGGATAAAACATATATGATAAAAATAATATATATATATATAATAGAATAATAAAATAAAATATATAACAAGGATCAAAGCTTTAACAATGAAAATAGGATCCCCAAATGGGGTGACTCGTAGCATAGGGGAGGCCACGTAGCCCCCATGCAATCCAAACCATAAATATGGTCGGTCGCCACCCCAAGCCTCATTCTCAAATGGAGGACAGCCATAAACGCACACAGGGGACGAAGGGACATCTCCCCCATGAAGGTTTAAGGGTGCCCTCACTAAGTAATGGTAGGGGGATGGCAACATGTATGGGAGGAGGTTGTGTGATCTTATCATCCCCTCGGATATTACTCCAGGTTGGTCATGGAATTATTCACTCAAATTATTTTCTCTGTCGAGGCTCTACTCTACTCAATGATCCGGCTCTAGGCCTCTCAGACTTCTCTAGTCTCATTCTCATATTTCTCTGGCCTCTAGGCTCTGTCATGTCGCGTGAGAAAGGGAAACCGAGGAGGGGACCCTCTTGGTACTATTACATTGCAAGGCGGAGGCGCCTATGTGAATTGGAGAAGGATTCCTCGAAAGCTTGGAAGTAGAAAATCAAGAAACCGATGATGCCTCCAATGGCCTACGTGGAGGAGGAATTCCTAGAGGAAACAATTCAGGTTCCACTAGAATTCCTCCTCTACAGGGTCATGGATTCCCATGATAGACTCAGCACCAGCATTGCAGCAATGGATACAACGACAACCATGGAGGGTGCAACTTGATCATACATGAGGAAATCCCCCTGAAGGACCACCCAACAAGGCCCCCATTTCCCAACCCAGACACGAAATGCGACCAGAATCAACCTAGTCTCTTCACTCTAGAGCACTTGGAGCTCGTCTTTGAGATGAGGATCTATATGATGGAGCAACTCCACCGGCATACCCTTATTAGCAATAGACTCGACATGTTGTTTGATGCCTTCTCGAATGTGCCTGTCAAACAGAGGTGCCTGACCTGTGCGTAGGGCTTTGCACTCACACCTAGCAACGACACTCCTCATGGTGGCTCCTCGGACAACAAGTTCCACTGTTCAAACATCCCTCCTAATTTTTAAGGTTTCTCAGCTCTTTGCGATTCACTTGCATGGAAATGGGGTTTTTTTTCTTGTCTTCCTACTTAGGATTTATGTTTAGTTTGAATTATCAATTTCTAAATGCATGTCCAGACAAAACTCTCAACACTATCAGCTGCCACTTGCTCTGGTTTCCAACTGTATGGCAGAGCAAGTGGTGGTTACTACTTTTAGCCATAAGTATAAACGGTTGCCACCTGTTTCAGTTTCCACTAGTTTGGCAGAACATGTGGTAAGCATGTGAAACGGTTATTTTTTGTACAGTGACAAAGGATTAATCAAGAAATACAACTTTTTAATTTACAAAAAGAAAAACAATGAAAATAGGATAATAATAATATTAAGAAATAATGAACAATCATGAAGATAGCTACAAACTTAACCAATCTTGAAATCCCACCATTCATCACCTCCATCATTAAGCATATTCTATTTAGATTTATTTGATTATTTTTAATTAACCATTTTTTCTCTTACATTACCTTCTTTGGTTTTCTTTTTTCACCCCCTCATTCTCTCATTGAACCATCCTTTTCCTTTCAATCTAATCGTTCTTTGCTTCTCATTGTTTTTTATTTTATTGGAGTCATCTTACATTAAACTCATATTTCCCATTCTCCTTTACAAATTGTTAATCTAAATTCATATATTCCCGTTCATGATCTCTTAATATTATTATTATCCTATTTTCATTGTTAAAGCTATGACTTTTATTATATATTTTATTTTCTTATTCTATTAAAGCTGTGCTTATTTTATTATATATGTTATTTGTATTATATGTATTTTATCTTTTAGTCTTAATGTCTATTTCATTATTCTATTATTTATCTTTTTGGTTTTTCTCTCTTTTATCTTCAAAGATCATCTCTTAATATTCTTATTATACTTAATCTTTAGTACTATTTTTTAACATATCGGCTTCATTTGTCTCTAATGATGGGTGGAGTGTCTACTCAAAACGTTGGACATTTTAAAACTTCTTACATAGTATTTATCTAGAAATTTTAAGCATTTCGCACATTCACCTAGAAGGGGTAAGCATATAGGATTCCTAACACTTCTTACAAAGTTTTGGTAATCCATAATGTACCTAAAAATGAAGGAGAACATACCATGTCATAGTAGGATCGACCATTAGTTCTCAATATGGCTAGTTTATAAATATTAAATATACCAAAAATAATCCCAAGAACACAAATATGATAAGTTATAGGATCAAGGATACCATAGTAAAGTTTAAGAGAAAATGTTGAACTCAAATTGGAAAAGTTGTTATCCAAATTAATGGATGAAAATTATAAATACAATAATACATATTTGTTCAATAACACTATTAATATGTATAAGGCTCAAAACCTCTAATAAAAGATTGTATAGCTTAAACTCCAATTCAATTTAGAAATGAGTAAATTGTTTTGGCTTAGTTAAAACAATAACAATAATATATAATTCTGATCAAAATCTAATGTATAATGGATGAAACAAATTTGCTATAAAATCATTTTATAGGTCAAAACTTTTTATATCAATTGGGTTTAGTTCTAGTGGTTGGGAGAAATGATTATGAACCTCCTCCAAATTCAATTCTCTCAAGTGACATGTTGTAAAGACTTACCATCCTTCAAATAAAAAAAAATATTTAAGAATTTCTTAAAAAAAAATTCTTTAAAAAAATTAAAACTTTTTATAAAACTATTATTCCTATATAAATATGAATGAAATTAATTTTTAATATAAAAATATCAATACAAATATTAAAAATAAAAATAAAAAAACATTATATTTTAATATATATTATTTTATTTTATAAAAAATTAATAATATTATAATAAAAAATATTTTGGGAAACAGTGTTTTACTGTCTTATTTAAAAAAAACTCAAGCTACTTAGAATTTAAAATTTACATGTATTTAAATGAATTAATCAATTGAAAAATAAATTAATTCACATTCGCATACATGTTTCAATGTGAAAACAATGAAAGAGTGTAGGAAAAGAATCAAAGAATCGTGTGTAGATATGGTTACCTTGGAAACATGTTCTTCAACATTCAAAATAGTCATTGCATCACATGATTTAGAGTTACTTGTAACCACCTTATCCGTTCATATTAGCTATCATGACCAGCAGGTTTTAAAATTTTGGATCATGTCAATTCCATAGTTTTCAAAATATTGAGAAAGTCCATCATAATTAATTATGTCCATCTCCATCCATTTTTGTCCTTCCATGTCATATTGTCAACATCTAAATATCTTTTGTCAATAGCATTTCTATATCAAGCTATGCAATTTCACTTCTCATGAGGTGATTGAAAGCTTACCACTTTCACACTTGTATGAATCTTTGGACATTATTTTTTCTTTACTTGCATATTAGTTATTATTTTAATTTTTTTATTTATTATTTAAAATATTATTATTTATTATTTATAGATATTATTAATAAATAAACTAAATAAGTTATAATTAATTTTAAAAAAAGATGTTATTACAATAATAAAAATTACTTAAAAAATACTTTGTAAAGGATATTAGTAAAAATGTTATTAAAATGTTAAAAATTATTATTAAAAGTATTAAATGATAAGCATGTGTATTTTAACATAAATTTGTGTGTTATATGTATATATGTTAATATGCTTCATAAATGTCATGTCACATAATGTAGACATACCACTTGGAATGTGTCTATACTTCATTGATAGCATTGTTCCATTGCCATATAATTGTCATATGTGTGGTGAGATCAAGTTGTTGACATTTTCTACTTAAAACAAATGCAACTTCAACACATAATATATAATAATTATCCATATTTATTATAAAAATGGGTAATTAGCTCCTTTCTTTGCACTTAAAATGTTAAAGTAATCCTTGTATCTTTCTCTTATAAGGATTCATTGAATATTGCAATTTTGCACAATCCCTCCACAAATATATGGTAATTAATTTTTTAGTCATTGACCCCTTAATTTTTTACTCATTAACCACTTAACCATCAAACAAAAAATATCATGTAATAATAATTTACTAGGAAAGAAAGAACTCTTACATAATAATGGATACCAAATGAAATTGTGATGTATTAAAATGCTAAGTAGTGTGACTACTTAAGAAAAAAAAAATATCATGTAATAATAATTTACTAGGAAAGAAAGAACACTTACATAATAATGGATACCAAATGAAATTGTGGTTTATTAAAATGCTAAGTAGTGTGACCACTTAAGACAAAAAAATATCATGTAATAATAATTTACTAGGAAAGAAAGAACACTTACATAATAATGGATACCAAAAGAAATTATGGTATATTAAAATGTTCATCCTATTTAAGAGATGGCAATTCTCTAAAATTAATGATAACATCAAGTAATTCCAAAAGTGATGACCCATAAAGATTAACCTCTTTATTTATAGGTTTATGGCTTTATCTTAATCACAACTAGTAAGTGACCCATATCTAATGACTTAATCACTTTACATTAATAACCCAGGCACAATACCTACCTAATTCACTTTATTTAATAATTATGACCATATTTCTTATAATCAACAATAACACCTACTTCTACCAATTAACACACATCATACATAGCAAGTGGATATTGTTTAATATATTTCTACACCCTCCCTTAATTAACACAAGGTTGGTCTCATTAATGTTGTAGGCCCTCTTACATCCTTAAATATATACTTAACATGCTTTGACCCTTTAAAAAATTCTCCCTGAAAGCTTGCCATGAGGAAGTACCAAATAAAAGTACATAATCTTGAAGACTCAAAGATAGTGCATTGCTACAATTAGAGTGGAAGAGAAGATGGAAGACTAGCTTAGAATCAACAACACCATTATGAAATGTAATAAAAAAAAAAATCCTAGAAATCTTGTCAAAAGGGGTATGAACACCTCTTGTAACTATCTTGCATGAAGAAGTTGCTAAACGATTCTCGTAACTATCTTGCATGAAGAAGTTGCTAAACGATTCACATCATTAGATAAGTTCCTTCATTCCTCAATCCATTGAGAAATCATATGTGACCAAGTTGGACATTTGCCTTAAGTTCATACCTTAAGAAAATTGTATATGGATGAATGAGTTGAATGAACAAGCCACTTTGCCAGCCACTTTGCCTAATATGAGAAGGTGGAACTAGTGATTGTGAAATGTGGTCTCTGGCCTTGATTATGGGTGGCACTTCTTCACTTTGGCGCTGAAAACTTCTTGGTTATTGTAGAGAAAGCCAAAGGTTTCCCTTTGTCTTTTTCATCTCCTCAATTTGATGTAGGATGATTTGTCATTGGATTGATTTTTTTATTAGACTCTCACTAGATGAATAACACAGGTGTTTTCAAAATAAAGCATTGATCATTCTTGGCACTTCACTTGGAACAATGAAAACTTTTGAACACTTTATGGTAGGTGTGGTGAAATCTAAGAATTTTACATTTATCATTTGATGTGTAATTTATCTATTCACTTATTTTTAATTAATTTATTACTTAATAATAAAAAACTTAATGATTTATTGATTTATATTATTATTATTATTATTATTATTATTATTATTATTATTATTTTAATTTATAATATACCAAATTATTTACTTACAATGGCAAATACTTCATTAGTATGTTATTTTGCATAATTATGTTTATTTGTCTGCTCTTTTCCATAATTATATTTATTTGTCTCCAGTCAAAATGTCAAATGTATTAATCAATTTCGTACCTTCCACATGCCTTTATAAAACCAAGGTTTTCTTCAATTGATATGAATCAAAGGTTTTACATCCAAGTACAATTATGTTTTGTAAACTTATTATGATAAAAAGGTGATGTAAGGCGAAGTATTGGTACAACCACTTACAACAAAGTTTGAGAGAGCTGTTGAACTTTCTTACCTTAATATTATAAAGGTTTTCATATTGATGTGAATCATCCTGGTCCAACGCTTCCACCTCATGTTTAAAGGATGATGAGTGACGAATACACAAAAATATTTCAGACCYTATTGTCAAGTGCCTTCAACTTCCTCGAGACAAGTATCAATCAATTGACTTGGATGAAGGAGCAAACCATGAATCAATATACTTGGATCAAGGAGCATGCACGTTGCTTGGGACTTGACTTGWTTTGTTTCCTTTTCATAATCATTTCAAATTACAACTTTGCACAATGACAACAGCCTTGGAAACTTGGGGCAGTTATAATACCTTACAGGAGCTTACGACCTTTCAATGTGAATGCACACAGCTTTGATAGTACATTCCAAAGGAATTGAATTTCAATAAAAAGGAGCCTTGACAGTACAATCCAAAGACTCAGAACCAGCTTACGGCCTCTGGACAATCTTTCAATGTGAATGCACACAGCCTTGACAGTACAATCCAAAGACTCACAACCATCTTCAACGCTTCTACAAAGTAGGGCCTCCTTGATTAATCATGTCGCTCAACCATCTTCGGTATATAAGAAACAGAAATGACAGGAAAATTGGAGAAGAAAATATTTTATGAATATGTTGATTTATTGACCCACCTACTTGTAGAATCCAGTGGAAAACATCATGGATTAGGGCACCTGTAAAAGTGAGTGTCATCTCTCTCTCTGGGCGACTTTCTAGGTATTGTCTATTGACAAAACTGTGGCACCTTCAGCTCTTTGTATGGTCACTGTTCACCGATGACTGCTCTTGTCAATTCGAGGGAAGAGATGTATCAATCTTACCAACTTGATTGCAAGAATCCTGGAAGGTGCAAGAATGATCGATGGATTGGTTTCACACATATAACCAGAAGTGAGCAAACTCAATTTTTATGGAGATTTTTTTAATGAAGGTGCCAAATATGATGGATGGATTGGTTTCACACGTATAACTGGTAAAGTTCTGGAGTGATTTGCTCATTTTTTCAAATTAAGATCATCTCGATATTCTTAACTGTGTCGAAATATTAGGAGATATTCGGACAGTTTTATGTTCAAACTATGACTTCCCGAATTCTGCGAAGTTTTGTGTTCAAACTATGACTTCTCGAATTCTGCCAAATTTCTACCTAAAAATAGATTTGTCCACCTATTAATTTAAGGAGTAAAAATAGATTTGTCGACTTATTAATTGAAGGAGTGGGTTAACTTGGGAGTAATCTTCCCTTCCTAGTTATTTTTCCTGCAGGTTTTTAGGCGGCTTGTTTTAAATTTCCGATTAATCCAGAATTTTGATATTTTTTTGAACATTTAGGTTGATTTAAAATGAGACAAAACTCTTAAAACAAGGTTCTGAAATGCATGGAACTTTGATCCGTGCAAAACTCAAATTACCGCTGAAAATCTAACCGAATTCAGATCCATATTTTTTTACCCTAAAAAAACTATTTGCTACCTAATTAACCTACTCCATTAACTTAATTGTTGCACAACAAATACATAAATCCATGTATATATATGACGTATGGATTTAAGAAGTCAAGGCAAGAGGCAGTGTCGGAGGAGGTTGACTCATAAAGCTTTGCCACAAGCGCTGGCGAGCTTGGTTTTGTTGGAAACTGAGGTAATGTAAGATTTGCAATGATGAAATCATTGCATAATGGAGATCATCCTCGGTAAGGATGAAATCGAATCTACGTATCTGTACAGCCTATTCAACGTGTTTATGGCGTTGCGTCACTGTGTGAGCCATAGTTAAAACCATTGTTGAAAATCTTTTGGATCTGCTATGATCACACAACCAGGAAAGGAAAAAACCAATATAGAGGAGCCCACGGGATCTAGGGAAATAGGGACGACTAAACAGTGGAAAAATATTCAAAGATGCAACTGCTGTCATCCAGTAATAAAGATGGCAGCACTATAGTTTAATAGCTCCAACAATATCCTACAATATAATATATTCTGGTTTTTGTTTTTAATGAAGCGCAGGTACAATGGACGTGGAAATGGATGATTTGCTAAATAGTCTATTACATAC
>ML782812.1:1472697-1486324 GCA_009831015.1 Picea engelmannii
ATAAGAAAGGATAGAAAATGAAAACAAGATCCATTTTAAACTTGGAGTTATCAAGTATTTAGAGGAATCATTTTTTTTTTAAATGTAATTTTTTTACCTCATTTTAATATGAAGGAATTAATACATGACATGGAATTAAATGATAAAAAAATTACACACTAATAAATTTGATCTTTCTCAATCCTTGATAGATCTTAGTTTAAGATGGATCTAAACTGGTCATATAAAATGTTCATATTGAAATATTTTATTTATGATGAGCACTGAAGGAATTACACTTCTTCTTCATACTAGACTGTACAAAATACCTCTCTAAACACTGATTAACTTTTTGTTGATCAGTTTTGATAACATGTAAGAAGAACCAAATATCATGCTTGATAGATCCTAATTTAAGATAAATCTAAGTTAATTATATAAAATGTTGATATTGAAATATTTTATTTATAACAGATATTTTTTAAATACTAAGTCTTAATTCTACTTTGAATACTGAAAAAATTACACTTCTCCTTCATACTAAACTGTACGAAATATCTTACCTCTCTACCCGACTAACTTTTTGTTGATCAATTTTGATAACATGTAAGGAGAACCAAATATCAAACTTAGATGGTTACTATGAGTGAAGAAATCCTTAGTTTTGATAACATGTAAGGAGAACCAAATATCAAACTAAGAAGGTTACTATGAGTGAAGAAATCCCTCTTTCCGTTGCAGGGTGGTTCCCATGAACTTCAAAGTTTCCAGTATTTAAATTTTAAAACACACAGTTACTCCTTAATCATACAAACTCTATGGAACTTTGAAATAAAACATTCGATGACTGTACTTTTCCTTTAATCTTTGCCCATTATTCAACAATCATTAAATGCTATATTCATAAAATAATACTTGAAATGAGTTTCGCCTCTTGTCCTTGAGGTAGAATTGAATAATTTCTTTCGAATTTTGAAAAAAAAAAAATTAAGATGAAGAGAATACTGGTCAAATAACTTTTTACTTCACAAATTCAATTATTTCCAATGAAAACCAAGGATTTGCTCACATTCCAAATTAACCTGAAGACACAATCCAGGCTAAAACCACAAAATTCCGTTGTGTGATAATTGCATTGACATCACAAGGTAAAAAGAACTTTTGAAACCAAACATTGTTTTATAAAGACAATGAAGCCTTGATTCTTAATTCCTTATCAGAATATTAACAAAAGAGGATGCATACACACTAAGTTTGTAATCATTCATCACCTAGTGAATTGTTATTTTTTTTATTTTATTTTTTTATGTTTTTTAACATTCATGGATAGTAAATTTAAAGAATGTTTGTTTATATTTGTGTTGTGGATTAAGATGTTTTGTTTAAGGGGATTAAACTAAGTATTGGTTAGTTACTATGAAATTAGTTAAATATCCAATAACATTTCCTACAACTTATTAAACTAACTTTTAAACTTGTTATTTCAAGTTATATAAATGACTTTGATGATTTTGTTGAGGGGAAATAGCTCAAGTGATGATAAACCTTGGGAGGTAGTTCCAATCCAGGATGAAACATTTGCCCCATTGTGATGAGACTAAAAGAGTAGGCATCACCAGATGTGGAACCCCCATGGGTGATGCCTACAAATAAATGTTTATTAGTATCAAGCTTTTAAATATGTGTTTTTTTCCAATACATAGGGACATATCAAGTTAAAAATATGAATGTATATCTTGAGCCTCTTCTGGATCAGCTTCATAATTTATGGACATGTATGGCATTCTAGACCAATTAGGTAAAGTTGATTTGAATTCCATGGAAATTTGAATACTTACATGGAAAGTTCATGACACCCACATTTTTTTGGTATGTATGGTGCATTTCACCATCATATCATTTTATTTGTTTTTGGAAATTTAATTTTTTTAATTAATTAATAACATTATTCTATATCTTGCAAGGCTTCAAAGAAAACCTAAATATGCATGTCACACATGGGCTAAAAAGAGTTTCTCAATGTTCAAAAATATTAATAAATGACATCTATGATGAGTACAAGCATTTTCTCCTTAACGACCATAGCTACCAAACAACTAAAATGCATCTTTTCAATTGATCTGTAAATGAGGGGCTTATAACCTACTCATTTCACCAACACAAATCCTCTACAAAATTAACTTCTAATCTTTGTTTCTCTGTCTTATGCAGAGATATTTTTCTGTTGTGTCGCTACAAGGCCTCTATTCTCAACGTAGCCTACACACACCAACCAGATAACAATGCCAATAATAAACAAGATTCTAAGTGCAAACTTAATTGTTGTTACACGAGGATTGGTTGTGCTTATTTGCTTCAACGCTTGAGATCTTTCATGTTTGTAATGTTTTGTTCTCAAGAACCAATTGAATGACACACCCTTTGGATATGTTTTTGCAAGAACTTTGTTCAAGAGTTCAAATCGAATTGCTCACACATGTAATGTTTGGACATGGATACCTCCTTATTTCTTGGTCTTATAGTTATAAGCATTAATAGGCCACCAAAATGATTATGCACAAATTTAACTCTAATGATCCAACAACAAAGTAATCAATTACGTCATCCTTAAATACAAACCAATAGTAAGCACAGTGTATCGTTCCTGCAATGACAAAGAACAAGCTTCAACTCAAACTTTTAATACAATGCAAAACTCACATACACATACATTGTCTTGTCAAGTGAAAGGAGTGTCAGGGATGAAGCTTCACCAATAAAGGGCTTATGGTTCACAAAGCCTTCACAATAGATTGGAATGTCTCATTCAACGCCCATCCTTCCATGTTTCCCATGCTTACAATCATACTCCAATTAAGCTTGTATATCATTAAATCAACATGTATGAGACAACAAATAATTATACCACATTTCAAATGGCTTATTAAGATGAATGGAATGTCATTAGCATTATTTCCATACACAATAATTTTATAAGTCATCTAATATGTAGTGAGGTGCCTTCATATATCAATGGGAATGAGATATATGACTAAGCAAATTCCTAAACACATTCCCTAAAGCATCCATGAGTTAGTGGAGGTAGCAACCTTTGCTATTATTTAATTAAATACATCCACTCTCAACTCGCACATCCTGTCTTCGACTCATACAACCCCTAGGAATATGAGAATGCTATGCCACGCTATGTACGGCCTATACATCCTATGTATGGCCTGCAAGCACTGAAATCAAACTTTTGGTAGCTTCCAAAGAGCTTACAAGGTAGTGTACAACCTCCTAGAAGATACATGGACAATGTACAATCATATCCAAAAATAGAAACTAAGTTAATTAATTGCAACAACTAATTTCTAAAGGCCATAGATCTCATAATTTAACAAGAATATAAAGATGTGATTACAAAGTTGTTGTCTATCACATAGTGTTCATGGAAAATAATTTTTTGAGTAAATATAAAGTATTACCATGAATTTATTCATCACACACATCATTCCAATTGCTGGTATCATTTTAAACAAACAGAAACACCAATAATTCAAGCACAATAAGTAACACAACCATAGTGAATTCCATCACACAAAGACATCGAATTTCACTTGGGGAAACCCGAAGTAAAAACCCCACCATTGAATGATTGCTTATTTTTAATTATGGCACTCTAGTTACAATGTAATTCATGACTCTATGGCCATTCAACAATTCACACAACTCGTTCTCCTTTACATTCTATCCCCTTATCCAAAAGACCCTTTGAGAGTTTGTTATGAACCAAATGCTTCAATTATCGTAATAAAATAGAGGTACACACCATGTACAGAAATGTGGAGGTGGAGGACAACTCCAATATAGATAAGAGAGAGGATTTACACAATAAACTCCTCCTCCAAATACCCAAATACATTCATACATCACAATTCACATGTCCTCAATAATGAATACATGATCTCTATATATACCTATTCACACACTACACATGAGGCCCCTTTACTATTAGGTCAACCCTATTACATATACATTTACACATTGCATGTACATTAAGCCCCATATATTCCCCCCTTTGGGATCACATCATATATGTTTAACCCCATATATGCCCCCCTTGGGTCATAACAGAGTGAAAGTACAAGAAAAAATAGGGAGAGATGGGGTAATGGGAAGGCCTATCCTTTCATTTCCCATTCCTTAGTATTTTCTCTCCTATTTCCATATTCTATTTTATTTAATTCTTGTTTTTCCTTCTTTTGTCTCTTTTACTTTTACATTTACATTGTCTTTAATAGTTTATATAACCTTAATTAATCATCGAATTACAATTGTAAGTATTGTCTTACAACATTTCGCTTGTTTGGATCCATTTTAGATCATCAATGGGAAGGAAGAGAAGAGAATGAAGTTGTGAAGAATATCTCCTAAGAAGTGGAAACATGCTTATGAGAGGAGTTGTGGTAAGAAAATGATTTCAATTACATATTTTTATTAGGTAGATTTAGTTTATGTGTATAGCTATTATATACTAGAAAGATTATTTTCTTTTTTGGTGTCAATGGGGAAACACAATGTCCCTCCATGAGGTATGAAATAGTATTTCATCTTCAACCAACTAGAGTACTATAAGGACTTCCCAATATCACATTGATTTGACATGATGTGCATTGGGAAGAATGTGTCATATTTTCTATGAAGAATGTTGGATGGAAGGGAGAAGAAAGATCAAAATGCTAAAGTAAGAAGTGACCTTGAGGAAGAAGGGGTAATAGGGCATTTGACTCAATATTCAAGGGGATGAAAGTTAGCTAAGATTCCACAACTATTAATATATCAAGAGAACAATGTGGTAAAAGATGTTGTATGCATGATCAATTTCCTCATTGGTTTTCTTTTGAAAATAAAAACTATCTTGACAAGGAAAGGTGATTTTGGAGGAGAAAAAATACATGATTGGCATAACTTTTTGAAGTTTTGGCATTTTCAAAGGCTAAGGATTTACATTTTTTCTTCTTTTTACAATGAAATGCACATCCTGGGGAAATTATAGAGTGCTTCCCTTCATTTTGAGGATGGTACTTAGGGGAAACTAGCTAGTTGTAGTTTTGTTAACCTAACCCAATAGGGATATTGAGTGAGGCCCACAATATTCATAAAGGCAACCAGTCCAAGGACTAGACCCATAGACTCCTTCTTGTAGTTCGTAGCAGTCGACCACTCAAGCTAACTCATCGGGATAGATAAGGATTTACATGTATAAGCTTAGTTTGTTATCTAATAGTTTATTATTTATATGCTTTAAAATAATGTGTCAAGTTGTGTTACAGTTTGTGCTTCCTCTAGTCCTACCAGATAGCTTTGGTAACAACATAAAGCAAGTTTTATATAAACTAATAAATTTCATGAGGTAATTCCAAGGTTATAATTCAAATGCTATGATTTATACGTTAATAAAAACATCATAGAGGATCAGTATCATCATATTTTTATTGACATGTTTCATTGGCATGTATAGGCAGTTGTCATCTAAGGAAATACATCAAGAAAATACAAGGTATCAGAAGATACAAATTCCTTTTCCAATGTGTGATATGTAAAAGTACCTTCCTCTAAGATTCTTCAATGCACAAGAGAACTATCTCACACTTGGTTGTCAAGGAGTTTAAAATATGTAGACATGTACACTTAAGGTCAATACGGTTGATGGTGTGGTCCATGATCATTAGACATAGATCATGTCTATAGGGGTCAATTAATGAGGGATATATGGTATATTGGTCCATGCTATATCTTAGTGACAACCTTCCCAAGTACATATTAACATGCCCCACATATGGGATTACAATTACACCGACATATTTGAGGCTAAGGTTTTAATGAGGAAAGGGACGTTGAAAAAACTGAAATGTGAGCTAGAGAAATAACATTTATATTATATGCATTTGTATAATTTCACTTTGATTATTATATCCTAAAACAAATGTTTCATTTTTAAGGTGATGAAGAGTGAGATGTAATGAATCTATACATTGTGCCCCTAGGGTGTATGGCAGTCGTTGATGGAGTGTACTTTTAAGGCACTATGTTATGTGAAGTCACCAATTAGAAACTTGACTTAACTTGTGTGTCATGTATCAGTCCTCGTGGGTACACCTGGATGTTATAGTGGTAGTAGTCAGAATCGACCCCCTGTCAAGCGAGTACAAGCCCGACTAGTTGTTGAGTCCTCCAATCACAAAAAAAGAGGCATCTATACATTATAAACAATTTAGATTTATGGGGGTATCGATACAACAATGTGAATAACGTTATCGTAATTTAACATGGGATAGGGTGTCTGAATTTATTAAAAAAATCATACTGCAATAGAGATACTAATTTGACACATAAAGAAACTAAGTTAGCTCATGGGGAAAAAGATATAAAGGTGAGCATAGATTATTTTTTCTTTTCTCTAGTTTTTTTATGTTTTTTTACCTCTTAATTTAACTTTTATGTATATTAATGAATTGGTAGTCCCTTCTTGAAATGTGGCATACAACAAAATCATCACAAAGATATGAGGTGTCATGGTTGAAATTTATGCATCAAATGTTTGAATGATAAGAAAACAATTTATTAGTGTGGGATAGCTACAAAGTTCTAGGTGACTAATATTTCCCACAATATCAATAAGCATTTAGTCACATTTGATCTAAGATACTATGACTATTTGAAAGATATACTAGAGAAAAACTTCTATGGCATCCCCAAATGCCTTCCTTGGCCATCAGGCACTACCAAAAATATTTATTTGACTCATTAACCATCTATGAAGATGAATTTGACATATAACATAAATATACTATATAATTCATATGCAGATATAAACTAGCAAAGGAAGTAACATTGAATATTCCAAATTTATTCATTATCCATTTAATTCAAGGCATTAGAAAACTAGAAATCATTCTACAAAAAGATAATTATGAATCCTTATCTGTATTAAATCCATGTCACCAATCTGGTTGTTAAGAAGTGATTTACCACCCAACCGTAGGAATTATCTATAGATTCAATCCCCAATCCAGACCATGATACCACCAAGGCGAAGAGTCTCCTATAAATCTCTACCATCACTCAACCCAACCCATTGATCTCATGACATAGCCAATATACTCAGTAATGATATCTAAGCCCTCATCCAACCATCAATCATCCATGGCACTTTATTCCATTACCATACATAACACATCGAATATATTATATTTCTCTATTCAACAATCCCTCAGGAACCCTCCTCCCTTCTAGTGCATACAATAAGAGTCCTATTGTTGGTTTCCTTTTGGGAATAATATAGAAGAGAAAACACTTGGCCTCAAAACAATGAATGAGTATAATAATAGGGTTGCAAGTTAAAGGTGTTTGCTTCAACTATTGTGGACATTTCATCCATGGTTTCTCTCTCAAACCATCTTATTCCCTCTCACGTTTTAGTATAAAACTTTCCCAAGTTCTATAGGCTCTTACAAACCATATGTATATAGAACTACCTTGACATTTTTAGTGATAACCATCATAATGACAATGGGAAAATATCCCCATAAGTTATAACTTCGAAGAGGAAACCTAATTGGGGTTCATGCCTCCTTCCCCCTTTCCCACAAATGGATGATAATTAAATAAAAGAAAAGGAGAAGTGGCTTCTTGTATGAGATATACTCTCTTCCCAAGGATATCACAACTTGTACTTGGAACAAACACAAGTCAAATATTGATGGGAAAGGTTGTAAGGAAGTGTGGGATAAAAGGGTAGTACTTTCCAAAAGGATGATGACAATGTCAAATCACCCATGCACACCCTTTCCTCTTCTCGTCTTATGGTATCATGGCCCCATTATTGCTTCCTCAAGAAACATTTTTGGTGGAGATTATTCTTTGATATATTTTGTCTAAAATCATGATTTTAAATAACTTAAGCACAACATGGAAAATATAGCAACCACACCATAATCCTATCCCATTACTAGGACTCAAAAGTTTTCACTAGTCGAGCCTTGGCCTTGGGCTCCATGTTAGGAATATTTACAATTCATTTCACATTATTTACAACATGGATTCATTATAATTCAATCTACATGGCTTCACTCCCATCACATAAACCAAAATACATGATTCATTCAAATAATACACTATTTATTGCACAGTCCATTAGATGTAGCTTGGGTGGTTGGGAAGAATGATTATTACCCTCCTCACCCAGGTTCAATTCCTTGTAAGTGACATGTTGTGCCCTTAAATGGGTCTATAATATGATATTGTTGTTGAGCCCCCAATATTTCGAAAATGTTTGGCCTCCCCATGTTCTCTCATGAATTTCAAGGGGTTATTTGTGGACGTAGCGAGCACCGATATCCAATGTCATGAACCACATGAAAAAAATACATTATTTATTGCATTATAATTAATTAATGGGTTAAAATCCGATTATTACAACTTCCAATCCTTGAAAGTGGTCCTTCTAAGTTCCATTGCTATATATTTTCATTGGGGAAAATAAAGGACTGTCATTTTTAATGATAGCATATTTATTTTAATTAAAACAACTACATGTGATCCTAGAACATAGCCCTACGTCCTTGTAAATCAATATAGGAAAATATTTTATTCAAAGGTTTCGAGTTAATAAGTTGGTAATTTTCTATTATCTATAATCCAAGAGGGGGGGTTGTAAATTTTGTACTAGAATAGGATGAAAACCGTAACCAGAAAGATGAGGAGCATGAAGAAACAACCAAAGAAGGAGGCCAAGAAGATGATGAACTCTTAGAAAATGGAAAAGAAACATAGGAAGAAGAATCACTTCCTATGAGTGTCAACGAGGATGATGAAATATATCATAATCATGGTGATGATAAGATGATGATATCAATGTCCAAGTGGTGTAGAGCAGTCGGTGAGGGAGTGCATTGTTAAGGCACCCCATAAGTGAAGTCATCGGTTCGAAACCTCTAGGGACATCTCAAATCCAGCCATGTTAAGGGTTGGTGTGGTCCAGTCCGGGTGCGATCCCAGAGTGAATTTGATGACTTATATGCCCCTGGGTCGTGGCATCTTAGCCACAGGCCAATCCCGCAAGTCAGGGATATTTAGCTAACAAAAGAAAAGATGATTATATCAATAAAATTCTAGTCGTCCCAAATGTGGCTATGTCTAATCAATTTAATGATTGGTAAGGTTTGAAAATAAATTCTAGTCCTAATTAATGATTTAGACCCTAAGGATGATGTTGAATATCACTCTCATGATGTGGAATAAAACATGTTAAAAATAAAAAATAAAAAGTGTAGTATTTTGATATATTGCATCTAAATTAAAAGAAATGTTTGTTTCAGTCATTGTTTTATTATGTGGATAGTGACATATACATACAACAAAAGAATATGGTAAAATTGACTAATTCAAAAAATGATAAAACAATCAAGAATGCAATAACAATGAATAAAGAGTGCTAGTATAAAATCCTATATCATTTCTCCTTTTAAAACTTTGTACATGAACCCATTATTATCAACATGGTGTGGACCTTAAACACGTGGAATTGGTTAGATGTGTGATTTACAACAACAATTAGGCCCTAAATAATAATTCAATCAGTATTAATTGGTTCAAAGAGTGGCAAAGAAAACCTAGTTTCCATCTACTTGTTAGTCACTTAATTGGAGTTAATTGGTCAAAATAGAGTCTATTGGGTTCAAATCATCCTGATTGTTCCTATTGACCCTAATTGGGGAAGATAGGGCTAATCGGGAAATTAGGAAAATTGAGAAAGTGACCCAAGTGGGGCTAATTAGTTTAATGGGAATAATATGAATTATTGGGAAATAGGGCTGATTGGGTATATAAGGAAAATTAGGGCCATTGGATCAATTGGGAAAATTGGGGAAATCGAGGATAATCAAACTAATTACGGCTTACTAGTAAATTAGGGAAATTGGGAAAAAAACAAGCACCTCATATAGTCTAACCCATTGAGAAAAAAACTAAAAGAGACATGATATTGTTAAGAGCGCCTCTATCCACCATGCAATGATGTATCTAGAAATCCTTAGTTTCTAGAGTAAGTAATAATAGAGGAACCTTTCCTAGAGTGGGTCAAACCAACATACTAAAAAAATCTTGTGTGTTTTTTTCCACCATGGATACATGCATGTTATCGTGTCCATACACTTTTCAAGGCATTATTCAAATTCTCTCTACTAGGGTATCTTCAAATTTTCATAGTTTGGTATGCCTATTGAAATCCTCTTCAAATGATTTATTGTAATGTAAGGAGCAACAAGTTTATTTTGGAAAATATTTTGAGACCTCATGGGAATAATGGTGGCTTGAAACCCATGATTTAAGATTTTAGGCCCTATGAGGATGGGATCTTGTTGATCATGAGTTGATGGGATCATTTTTGTTACATATTTCCTAGTGATTGCTCCACTAGACTGAGGCATATTCACATACTAGATTGAGGCATCTTCACATATTTCCCTTTTATGTGTCTCAAGTTTGTACAACTTATTATTTTATTTTTCAACCTCGGTGAGAGCGATTAGTAGGGAAAAGGAAATCATTTTCAACTTCATATTTTATGTCACTACTCTAATTAACAACATCAATATTTCCAATTTGCAAGTACAACTTATAAACCATCTCAACATATATCATTATAAAAAGCGTGGTAGCAATGGATCATAGCAACATTGATTATGCTCTGATAAATAGTTTTTTTTTCCATTACTCAATATGAATCGAGTAAGCTCGTGTCCCTTTGAACTTTGAGGAGTAGGGTGGATTTACAATAATTGAATATGCACACTTCTACCTAGTGAACTAAAATCATTCTCAAGGGAAGGTGATGTATACCTTGAAATGATTTTAAGGTTCTTCTTTAATAAATAACTCATTACCTTGAGATGATTTTAAGGTTCTTCTTGAATAGATAATATGAATTATAGATCAAAAATTTTAATATCATTTTCAATGCTCTTAACCAATGTCATTATTATATCTTGTAGAGCACCAAGATTAATTTTCTTTATGCATTATCTTACATGTCCAAGGAGAGACTATCTATAACTTTTGAGCACAACTACATCGTTAGTCCTAGTAGTTTGAGGAATCTTATTCAAGTCTTCTTGAATATAACATCGAAATCTTACCTGGATGGGGTGACACATGCCAAGTCATGCAATTAAAGATAGTGCATGCCTGCTGCCTCTCCTCCATGCTTTAGTTCTCGAGGTCATGCATTAATGCATGGTTGTCTTCTGGGAGATTTTGTTCCATGGGAAATTTGATGCTCTGGTGCAGGATCACATCGGGTTTAATTGGGAGTGGTACTACAGAGGACAGTGTCATCTCTAAATTTATGGCTCTCTTAATGTGCTAGAATGGTAATATTTCTATGCGTCGCTCAACTACTCTTGACATGATTCTTATTTCTGCTCTATCTGTGTGCTTGGATTCTCTTCTGGAGAGGTTAATTCATGCCAAACTCTCGGTTGATTTTTCCCCTCCTCTGTTCATTACTCTCATCATTGGCGTCATGCCTCATGAACTTGGTCATTCTTATAGAGTTTTAGACTATTTCATATATCTTGTCAATCTCCCCAGAAATGTCAATGTACCTACAAATGTTTTGGGCTACTACTCGCCTCAAGTCGGCCCCACTATAGAAGTGTCAGGCATGGATACTAGAAACTAAGAGGAGAATTGCAGTTGTGTTTTCATAGAGGAGTAATTGCTCGCCCCGCCTATTGAGGACATAGAGGGATCGTCCATGCCACGTCTTGGGCCAATTCAACAACCTACTTAGTCTACAATGAACATAGGTGTAATGGGCCAAGCTTCTCTATGTGACCCACAGTCAAGCCACTGGCTTTATCTTGTCATTGAGGAAGAAGACTCGTTTATTCCCCTTCAAGAATCCAATAGAGCACCAGTGGAATTCATTGATTCCACTATGCATAGTTTCTCTGAGGAGCACCTTAATTTCCTTCTGGACATTCATAGATATTGATGCAGTGGATCATTTGTTTTGTCAGGAGAACATCAACCATTGGTTGGACATTCTTTTTTATTCACTCTCAAGCGAGCCTACTTCCAAACATTGCCCAGTTTGTTGTCATCCTTTCATCCTCGCTCCAGCTTGGAATCATCTCCCTATTGGCGATGGAGGCGGTGATCATTTTGGCGTATGATCTTCCTTCTATCCATGTTTCAGTTTTGTTCTTTCAAGTTTCTTAGGATCAGTTTTAAAAGTATTTCAAGCCACTTATGTATAAACTACAACAAACTGGATATTCTAGCTACAGTGATGGGGATCATTTTGGTTATCTTTAAAGGATCCTAGAGTCGATTCTGGTTTCCTCTTTTTGGCAGGCTGGCTTCCAGGTTCCTTAGTCTATGTAAAACTTTTAGTTTTCTAAGGTAATACAATATTTTGATTTACAAAAACAAAAGTATTGAAGTCTTTAGTGGATTCATCCTTGACCATTATAATGTTGATAAGTTGGGAAATAAGGGTATAATAAGAATGTCTATAAGGATAATACTTTTCCAGGAACAACCAATAAAATAACTCTCAATCCACAATAGTTGGGAGTTGTCATGAATATACACATTTTTTAGAAGATCTCATGGAAGTCTAGAGGAATAATCTATGAGAAATAGCATCTTCTACAATAATATAAGTATCATATAAATAGACAAATGTTAGAAGATGTTGGTTTAAATTTTCCATACCATATCCAATAAATAGTGTAAAGGCTTTCTTAGGAATAATGGGAAAAGAGTTCAAGTTTCCTTGAAGACCTGAGGTACTTTTCCTTTTCCATATGTTTTTTTGGGTAGAAAGATCATTATCCATTATATCACCTTGAACGAGTGGAATATTATGAGAAAGATTGATACATGAGAAATTAAGAGAGGCATATTAAACATATGGTTGAAAGTGATTTTTATTATGCTAAGTCAGGGTGATTATAATGCTTGAAATTGATTAATTTTAGGAGATTCTTCAAGTTCTGCACACTCAAAAAATGAATCTCAATTCTACAAGATATTCTCCCAAACTTAGGACAATAGACTAAGGATTTTATTGGGGTTATAGGTGGGGAATAATATTTGAGAACAATGGATTCACAAATAGTGCAACGATATAAGTGGGGTTCAATGGAGTCACCCAAAACCCCCCAAACTGCATATTTTTCTCCTAAGATCTCATAATATCTCATTTTGGGGGCACATGTAAGGACTTCATAATAGTTCTCCAGGGTATATGATTAGAAAAAATATTAAGACTAGCTCAAGAATTTTCCAAATGACTTACCATTTTGTTACCATTTTTTTCTTGACAAAGTGAATGTGATGCTCCCTTATACTTTTACATCCATCCTTATATGAATAATATATTCAATCTTTATCTACTAATACATACAAGTATCCCAATATATAATTGCATCTATATTGGTAGATATCCTTCTTTTAATGATAGCAACAAATGATTTTCAAATAATAAGCCATCAATGTCTCACTTCATGCAAAAAAAAATCAATATTCAAAAATCAGTGTTTTATGAAGTGGAACCCAAACAACATTATGTAAAGGTAAATCATACATATTTAAC
>ML782812.1:1497499-1529118 GCA_009831015.1 Picea engelmannii
TTAGTGGATTCATCCTTGACCATTATAATGTTGATAAGTTGGGAAATAAGGGTATAATAAGAATGTCTATAAGGATAATACTTTTCCAGGAACAACCAATAAAATAACTCTCAATCCACAATAGTTGGGAGTTGTCATGAATATACACATTTTTTAGAAGATCTCATGGAAGTCTAGAGGAATAATCTATGAGAAATAGCATCTTCTACAATAATATAAGTATCATATAAATAGACAAATGTTAGAAGATGTTGGTTTAAATTTTCCATACCATATCCAATAAATAGTGTAAAGGCTTTCTTAGGAATAATGGGAAAAGAGTTCAAGTTTCCTTGAAGACCTGAGGTACTTTTCCTTTTCCATATGTTTTTTTGGGTAGAAAGATCATTATCCATTATATCACCTTGAACGAGTGGAATATTATGAGAAAGATTGATACATGAGAAATTAAGAGAGGCATATTAAACATATGGTTGAAAGTGATTTTTATTATGCTAAGTCAGGGTGATTATAATGCTTGAAATTGATTAATTTTAGGAGATTCTTCAAGTTCTGCACACTCAAAAAATGAATCTCAATTCTACAAGATATTCTCCCAAACTTAGGACAATAGACTAAGGATTTTATTGGGGTTATAGGTGGGGAATAATATTTGAGAACAATGGATTCACAAATAGTGCAACGATATAAGTGGGGTTCAATGGAGTCACCCAAAACCCCCCAAACTGCATATTTTTCTCCTAAGATCTCATAATATCTCATTTTGGGGGCACATGTAAGGACTTCATAATAGTTCTCCAGGGTATATGATTAGAAAAAATATTAAGACTAGCTCAAGAATTTTCCAAATGACTTACCATTTTGTTACCATTTTTTTCTTGACAAAGTGAATGTGATGCTCCCTTATACTTTTACATCCATCCTTATATGAATAATATATTCAATCTTTATCTACTAATACATACAAGTATCCCAATATATAATTGCATCTATATTGGTAGATATCCTTCTTTTAATGATAGCAACAAATGATTTTCAAATAATAAGCCATCAATGTCTCACTTCATGCAAAAAAAAATCAATATTCAAAAATCAGTGTTTTATGAAGTGGAACCCAAACAACATTATGTAAAGGTAAATCATACATATTTAACGTGTCCAAATGAAAATGATATGCACAACTCATATTAAATCAAAACCCAGACATATATTCCATAAAAAGCATAAATAGGACGTCATGATATAAAAACAAATCCAACTCCTTGGAAGAATAAGAGAATATTTGCATTGATCCCAACTGCAAGTACAAGAATAAGATCATTACGCCCATCAAAAAGTGAGGGAGAAGAATAGAAGAATTTATAGTATCTTTGAAACATGAAAAAAAATACATTGTAGTGCATCATCATCAAAATGTAGGAACTTGTTGTAGAAGAAAAGGAAATAAACAAACTCTTCACAAGATGTTTTGAAATTCATATAACTAATTCCAATTAAGGAATTAAGGTTGAAAAATAATCATGGTTAATGAATTAGGGTTTTGGATGCTACAAAATACCTAAATATAGTACTGTGAATGGTGAAGTCAATGCAATGAGATAGAGAGAGGTGAAACTCTCATATAGGTTGATTAACTTGATTAATGGTTTCAAGGGTAAATCTTTGTGTATTGTGTGTGTGCCATTGTTATTCTTACATTTTAGATTCTATTAGTGTTTATTTTCTTGCATACATTTACTAAAGTCTTCATTTTCTATAAGAGTGAGGTTGTTGACTTCAGGGGAACACCTTTATTTCTAGGGTTTACTCCACTATGTGAAGATCAAGGGTATCTTGGGTCTGTGATAAACACATTCTTGAGTGGGAGATTTGCATACTCAATCTTGTATAATTGAAATCAATTCAGAAACATAAATAGAGAATTTTTATGGATAGAGCTTTGAGTTATGGAAGCTAAAGATATAATATCTTCATGTAGATAGATAATAGTGGGTTATTGTGGATCTAGGTGCAAAATCTATTGGTATTTCAAAAGAAGATTGGGAAACGGTGAGAATTATGATTTGACTCCACCTATAAAATTCATTGTTGTTGCAAGTCTCTTTAGAAGATGGCACAAATAAGTTTTCAAATAAGTCATGGAATTTATATCAATCAAAGTCCCTGTTAAACAAGTCATTTCTTCGAAAACATTTGTATCGCCTTAGGATGGATTATGGAAATTCCATGATGGAGCATATAATTTCCTTTAACACTCTAGTAATTCAACTTCTCTCTAATTATATCAAGATGAAGGAAGAAGCTAAGTGTATCACCTTGTTATGTTCTTTCCCAGACTCTTGGGAAAATCTACATATAAAAATTGGTCGTACTACTCATTCCACTTTAAAGTTTGAAGATGTAGTAGCAACCTTGCTATCCAAGGAAATGAGGAGAAAATCCATGGAGGTTGTGGTCAAGGATGTTTTATTTATAAGAGGTCATCCCCAAAAGAAGAAAAACAAATCTTTAGGGGGTAGATCTAAATCTCTAGGAAAATCTATAAGGAAATGTTGGAAGTGAAGTAAAGTTGGGAATTATAGGAAAAATTGTAAATCTAAGAATGTTGATAAAAGTAAGAGAGATGATTATGCCCCTTCCGTAGAAACAAAAACTTTCATGAAATAAGGAGGTGATGTTTACTTGGAATCTACAAGTACACATTCAAATCCATGATGTATGGTTAATTGACTCAGGTTCTTCATTTCATATAACTCATCATGGTAAGTGGTTTTTTGTAAATATGAAAAGTACAATGGAGGTGATGTTTTCCTTGGAGATGACTCAACAACCAAATTCATAGGACATGAAAGGGTCAAGCTACTTCTCAAAGACAAAAGGTTATAAATATCCCTAAGGTTTTGCACATTTCAAATCTAGCCAAAAAACTGATATATGTAAGTAATATAAGTGGTGTAAGTGTGCATAATGTATTTGAAAAGGAAACATGTAATATAGTTTGAGGGGTAATGGTGTTGATGAGGGGAATTCATATTAAAACTCTATGAAAGCTATTGGGAAGCACTATTAATTATGGGTATAATAGTTATGTTGCTCTTAAGGGTAACAATGAAGAAGATAGGACCCCTACTATCCCTTAAGACAAGACAATGCTATGGAGTCAAAGACTGGGGGATATTGGAGAGAAGAGTATTCGAACATTACATGGTAAAGGTATGGTTGAAGGTATGTCAGATTGCTCATTAGATTCAATTTTTTGAACATTGTATATATGGTAAATGAATTGGGTAATATTCTCATCTAATGATATAAGAGAAAAAATGAATCTTGGAGTTGATACACAATGATGTGTTTGGACCTATGTTTGTTTTATCACTAGGTAAATTTGTTGTTTTGTATATTTTGTTGCAATGATGAGAAAAATCCCCTTTATTAAGCTATGTTTTGAGCTAAACAAAAGATAATGGTTAGGTGTGGGGAAACACAAGAGTACTACTACAATAAAAACAAATCAAATAAGAATGCATAAGATTTAAACTACAAAATAAACCATACAAATAAAAAGATGGAGGGGAACAACAATGAAGAAGACAAGACCCCTATTGTCCCTTAGAGAAGAAAATGATATGGCATAAAATACTAGGACATATTGGAGAGAAGCGCCTTCGAGAATTACATGGTAAAGGTATTGTTGAAGGTATGTTAGATTTCTCATTAGATTCAATTTTTATGAACATTTTATATATGGTAAATTAATTGGGTAAGATTATCATTTGATGTTATAAGAGAAAAAGGAATCTTGGAGTTGATACATAGTGATGTGTTTGGAACTATGTTTGTTTTATCACGAGGTAAATTTTTTGTTTGGTATATTTTGTTGCATTGGTGAGAAAAATCCCCTTTGTTAAGCTAGGTTGTGAGCTAAACAATAAACAATGGTTAGTTGTGGGACAAACACAAGAGTAATACTGCAATATAAACAAAGAAAATAAGCATGCATAATATTTAAACTACAAACTAAACCATTCAAACAAAAAGATGGAGGGAAACAACAATACTCATATATTGGTTAAATGGATAGGCGTGAACACGAGTAACAACACCCGGGGAGAAAGTTTAGATGCAAATAAGATCTATCACTCTCCTTGGGATGGGTCATTTTTCTTCTTGAAAGTCGTCTCTTTAACAAATGAAGAACTATTTGATCTTCGAGGAAAGAACTCAAACAATCATGAGGGTGATGAACAATACATATGAGATAGAAAGATGATTGATCTCCAATTTCATTCCTACAACATAACCTTGTAATTCTTCTCTTTTCTAATGTTACCCATGGAATTCATTTATAGTGAAATTTTGAGCTCCATGAAGAACTAGTTCCAATGTGAAAGCTCTTCATTTGAAATGGAGATCTCAATGCTTGAAAGGGACTTTGGGAGGCCAAAGTACTCTTCATGAATGAGATGGAGCTTGAATTTTTCATGCACATCAACCTAGAGGTACTTGGGATAGGCTTTGATCCTTAACTTCATTGAATAAATCAATCTCCCACATGTGAGAAGACTTGCATGGCTTTTGAAGGAAATTCCATGCAAGTCACACAGGTGTCAATGAAGGAAAGTGGCGCAAGTGTATGAAAACCCACTTTATAATGTTTTTCCAAACTCTTTTGAGGGGATATAAAGTAACCATGAGGTAGCCTTATGTTGTGTTCTTGTCCACTGATGATGTCATTAGACAATTACCTGAATGTCTCTTGCGAGAAAAAATAAGGTGGTAATATCTATGTACTATGCTTAATTCATAGATTATTTCTCAAGGAACACATGGATCAATTTCCTTTGAAAGAAATACAAGGTTTTCAGTGAATTTAAAGAGTTTAAGGCTCTTGTAGAGAACCAGGCAAAGTAGAAAAGAAAGATGTTGAGGATAGATAATGGTGAGGATTTCTACATAAATAAATTCGAGGAATTATATCAGAATTGTGGAATAGCGGGGAAAAATACTTGTCTATACACACCTAAACATAATGGAGTTGCACAAAAAATGAATAGGATGGTGGTGGAAAAGGAAGAAATATGTTTAGAGGTGCAAGGTTATCACAAGAATTTTGGGTAGAGGTAGTGGATATTGCATGTTACTTGGTAAATTGATCACCTACATCAGTGTTGGTTGAGAAAACTATGCCTAAGGCATGAACTAGTAAAATACCCTCTCTTAAACATTTTAGTGTTTTTGGTTGTGATGCTTATATGCATGTTCCAAGGGAAAATAGGAGGAAAAACCTCAAAGTCTAGCCTTAAGCAGATCAATTTAGGAAAGAAGGAAACTAGAAAGGTATACCCCTCCTTATGTTTGTTCTAGTTTTGTTCTATATATTACTGATGATGATCCTAGAATTGTTAGGAAGACAATGGATTCAAAGGATAGTAAAATTTGGAAGAAGGTTGTGGTTGAAGAAATAGATGCCTTGAGTAAAAATGAGATTTGGGCTCTAGTTGAGTTGCTAGATGAAAGAAAACCTATTGGTAGAAAATGTTTGTTTAATAAGAAGTTGACTGTAGAAGGTAAAGTAGAGAAGTATAAATCTTTCCTAGTAGCAAAGGGATATCCCTAGGTAGAGAGAATAGATTTGACGAAATTTTTCTCCTATTGTTAAACTAACTTCTATAACATTTATTTTGTTTAGCATTTTTGCATTTGACCTTGAAGTAGAGTAGATGGATGTAAAGACAACACCCCCACATGGGGATGTTGAAGAAGAAGTCTACATGAAACAGCTAGAAGGTTTTGCAATGAAAGGAAAGAAGGATTTGGTTTGCAAGATGATGAAGTCCTTATATGGATTAAAACAATCTCCAAGAAAGTGGTATCAAAATATTGATACTCATGCAATGGGACATAGTTTCTCAAGAAGAAACGTTGATCACTGTGTGTATTCCAAGTAGGTTGGTGATCATTTTATTTATGTGTTATTGTATGTTGATGTTATGTTGTTTATTGAAATCAATAAGGAAATCATCAAGGATGTCAAAGCTCAGTTGTCTTATGAGTTTGATATGAAAGATCTTGGTGCTGCAAATTTTATCTTTGGCATGGAAATTAAAAGAGAACAAACAAACAGTAAACTTTAGTTGAATTAAAGAAATATGTTGATACAATATTAAAAAGGTTTAATATGTAGGAATGCAAACCAATCTAGGTTCCTATTCATGTAGGTGTAATGTTATCTTCGAATCAGTGTCCCAAGACATGAGAAGAGATAGAGGAAATGTCCCATTTTTCTATGCAAGCGGTGTTGGAAATTTGATGTATGTTATGGTGTGTACTAGACCATACATTACTCAAGTAGTGGGAGTTTTTAGCAAGTATATATCAAAAATAGAGAGGAACATTTGAGAGATGTAAATAGGGTCTTCATATAACTATTGGGCACATGATATTATTCAATATGATACCAAGGAAGACCTATACCTCATAGAGATATAGATATATAGGACTTTGTTGATGCAGATTGGGTTGGAGATATTGACCAAATAATATCTCTATGGTCATGTTTTAACCTATTTGGTGGAGAAATCAATTGGATGAGCAAGAGGCAAGTCATAGTTGCATTATCAACTATAGAATTTGAGAACATGGTAGCCACTCATGGAAGTAAGGAAGTTCTATGGTTGCAAAGATCATATTCAAGTATTGGTTTTGTTCGGAAAGTAGTGAGGATAGGTTGTGATAGCTCAAGTGCATTTTGTTTTTGGCAAAGAACCTTGTTTATCATTCCAAGGAAAAACATATTGATGTGGACTACCATTTTGTTAGAGACATGATTAAACACAATAAAGTGTTGTTGGAGAAGGTTTATACCTTGAATAATGTTGCATATTCATTGACAAAGTATATTAGTACTTAAAGCCTCCCTTGGTGTAGAGAATCAATAGGCATTATTGTTTGTATCAGCTAATTATATGAATGCCTTCCCCTACCCTCATTTTTTTGCAAAGTATTCAACAAAAGATCAGAACTAGATAAGGATCCATTCAATATTGGTTAGCACAAACAATGAAACTTCCTCTACCATAAGAACTAAAACTTTATACAACCCTCACTCAAAATCTAGAAAATAATTAAATAATTTTCATCCAAAAAGGGATATTGGCTTACCTATGAATGTGCACTATATCACCATATCTAATCTTGTGATTGTGAAGTTGCCATGCATCTCTTCATTCCATCATGTGACTAAAATGTGATAAATCCACATGTTTGAAAAGTATGCGACATTAATATCATTAATGTCATGTGTCTCTTTCTATAACCTCCATGTGTCTTCCAATATTACCTTATATGAATGTCACACAGGATGATGGCTCATATCACCAAGAAAATTTCCTTACTTTTACATACTTTAGCACAATTCTCCAAATCTACTTTCCTTCTTCTATACTTGAAACTCTATTCTACAATATATATATATATATATATATATATATATATATATATAAGATGTTTTGAGGTACATTAAAAGACATATGAAAGTATGAAAACACAAGGGTCCAAATCCCTCTATCCTCACAAACTTGAAATATTATAAAAAGTACCTTGTTGATGTTAGGTTCATTGGAAATGTTATGCAACTAATATGAAATAAGGGCCCGAATCAGCCTCCTAAACTTGAAATTTTATAAAATCAATTAGATATGTTTTTATGTCCAAAGAGCAAAGAACTTAGATAAATTTCAAAGAAAATATGTACATCTCCCAATTCAGCTATGTATGCACCAACTTCACATGGTGAATCTTGGATCCTTTGCTTGTCTTCATGGTCCATGTGTTCTGAGTCATCAATGCCATGTGGAAAAATATGATAGATCCATGTCTCACCTAAGTCATCAATGTTGGCATCAACATAGTGTTGTAGCACTTTAAGGGTCGGCCACATATCTCCTCGATCCTCTTATGTTGATATGTCACATCGTTATAAATCCTATGATGTAATGTTCTATGACATGTGGCCATTTATCACCGATACTTGTAACTCACAAAAGTGAAATTTCATGAAAACCATGAAAATATGAATCGATTTCACTGCGGTTTCATGAAAAAAGTTATGAAACACGAAGAACATGATAGCCAAAGTATGATGGGTCAAGTACACCGAAACACTTTAGAACCTAGTTGAGAACCCCATTTGGTACATTGGAGATCTTGGAACTTTGAAACAATACAAAGGATTACAACTCCTGGGACCCATGAAAAAAATTACATGACATTATGAACACTTTTCAAAAATTAAAAATTAAAAACTTAAAACACAGAGGACAATTAAACCAAATTGAAAATGCCTTTGACATATAGAAACTCACGTACCAAGTCCAAAGGTAAAATACTCAAGGGAGAATCAAGGACCAAAATTCCTCCAAAACTTAGAACCTTAACTCAAGGTGTCAACCTCTTCATCAGCGTACTACTTCAATGGGTTGTCACAAGTGTGCAACCAACTCCTTTATTCTTCGAATTATTTCATTAAGGCACACATTTCTATATGCCTAGCTACTTCTTACTTGGGTTGCTAGGGAAGATTGATTGATGCCCTAATTCTTTGCTAGTGAATGTTTTCCTTCTCCATCACTTTGATGAGCATATGTTGGCTTGTCCTTCTCCTAGTTGTAGCTAGGACAAATGTCAGAGGCATGATCAAAGATTTAAAAAAAATAATTTTTTTTTTCCATGGCGATAGGGGTTAAAGATACAAAAATAAAATCATTAGAAAGCATATCAAAAACCCATATTGATAAGCAATAGGAAAACTCAAACACTTTCTCATGTCAAACTCATAAAATGAAACAAAGTAAACTATTGTTAAACTATTAATCAACACAATGTTAAGGCTGGAAAAATTGGTAAGTTTAACAAGTATTAGGTTTAATAATGGACAAAACATCAATGTACTAGGGGTAATTAGTTATAAAATATAGATAAATATGAGATCATTCAGGATCCCATCATATCCCCGCACTTAAAGGTTTTCACAATCTTGTGCAAAAGGAAGGAAAAAGGAAAAAAATTTGAATGGTAATGATTGGGCTGTTGACTACTACTTAGTCATCGTTCTTCTCTAATTCTTCTTTGTCTGTTGTTGCCACAAATTTTATTTTTTTTGTTGTCGTTGTTGATTTTGATTGTTGTGTTGTTGTTGTTGATTTTGTTTGTTGTGTTGTTGTTGTTGATTTTGTATGTTATGTTTCTACTATTGATCCCACTAAAAACCCTATTACTATTGTTGATTCTATTTCAATTTCAAAAGTTGTTGAATCAGTCTTGAGTTTCATTGCAACTGGTGATTTTATCTTTGGCATTGTAGTGGTTGATGACTCGGTATTTGTTCTTGCTACTATGAATACTTCTTCCCTTGTTTTCATTTCTTCTTATTTTACTACCAAGGACCCTAGAGTATCATTCACCTTTGGTAAGTAGGGCACAATTTGACCTTGTAAAGTTATTTCCTCCTCTATAGCAAGTTGTGTAGCATAGCACATAGTCCTTAGATCAATAGCTATGGGGTAGGTCTCTTTTTCTTTATGTGATAGCCTAAAAAATTCACAACCTCCTTCCATCTATCCTTCTCGACATCGATGTTAGGTTCGCTTGGACTTTGAAAGTAGGAGGTGATTTTTCGAATACCTTCAATATATAGTTTATCTCTATATCGAGCTAGCTTTAGCAAAGGTAATAAGTTTGGTTACCTCTACTACAATTCCTCTATCATTGCTTACCATTTTACCTCTATCTATCACTATGCTTCCTCCCCATAAGCATTAGTGAGTGTATTGCATTATGTTGCAGTCTCTAATTGAATCCTCTCCAATATTGTATGGGTGAGTGGGTTTATTATCACTTGGATGTGGTTACCCCAAAATTAATTGGGTCTAGCTCCTTCACCTCTTATTTGTAGCTCTACATTATTTTCTTCATCTTCATAGTGCTTTGTTGTGGAAAATATGGTCCTCCCATTCTCCAACCAAAACATGAAGGATCTTAGTTTTACATCTCCAACATAAGGGTTTGAAGACCACCTCATCCTTTTTGTAGAATGAAATTTTGTAAATATAATTCACAAAGGAGATTTCTCCTCTCTAGAGTGATATCATAATACAAATTACAAAATTCCCAAGAATTTTGGAAACCTATGTTTATCACTAATATGCAACACTCAATTCAAAACTAGTGACATTGTTCTTTTAGATATAATGCATAGACCGTGGCAAGGGGTCTACATGTTATCATTTCATCAGCTTGCTCAATGAGTTCTTCACATGTATCTGTCATCTTAGAAAACTATTTATCCTTTTCAACGGTTTCGTGTATTGTCTTTAATAGATATTCCTTCAACTTCATATTCTCATTGTAGATGCATTATAAATTCTCATTATATTCAATTGAGAGCAATGCAAGCTACTCTTCTAGTCTAGTGATTACATGGTGGTGTTCATAGACTGAGCTAATGATGTGAACTTTGGCTTTATCTTCATTCTTCCATTTTACTACTTCTGCTTGGGAAATCCACAGCTACCTCATAAGTTCTTCAATATCATTCTTTGTTGCAACAAGCATTGTAATTATTTCTTGAAAGCTAGCTAATCCAAACCTTCTTACTCTTTTTTGTTTATTTTTAGTAGCATGGTTGTTGCTCTTTTCCTTTATGGGTTTTCTCATTGGTTGTTTTTTTATTTCCTCCATCTCCTCAATTATAGGGATCCCCTGTGGAGAAATGGTTTCTTCTTGCTAAGGAGAGCCTAAAATTTGGATTGCTTCCCCAGCTTGCACTGAAGGTCCTTCTTGTGAAGTCTTTCAAACATTTGTATTTGTCTATAAAGTAGAATGAGTTCTTTTGTTGCTTCTTCTATGTCCCCTGCTTCTATTTACTTCACTCACTTCCTTAGGAAATTTCCCAATCTTAGTATCTTCTGGGATTTCTTTAATTGTTACTATTGGGGTTGGCAATTGAACCTTTGATTTTGGCTCCATAGTAGATTGGGGTGCCATTTTTCTACCTCTTGTACATCCTTCACTACTTCTTGTTTCAATTATTTCTTTGGCAACCTTACCTAGTTCAACAACTTGTTGGATTTCTTCAATTGTTATTGTTGGGGCTAGTGATGCGTCTTGTGACAGTTCTCCAGCAAGTTATGTTGTCTCCACAAACAGTTATGAATGGATAATAAACATATCCCAGGTGGCATAGGTTTTTTATTTTTTTTTAAAGAATTAATAATCAATAGCTTGATTATCCCATGGTACCTATGATCGATTATCTTCCTTGTTGTATGTATGCAACCATCTTTTGTAGTATTTTTAGTAAAATGTAGGGAATGATAATAGACATTTGATGCTTTAAGTGCTCCAAGATTTTGAAGTGATAGGGTAACACAATATTGTGTTATCCTTCACAAGTAATGTATCAAATAATATGTAGGGCCACTTGGTCCAATGGCCTTGGCAACGTGTCTCTTTTCACACCCTTTCTTGTATCTATTACCGTTTCTCTAGACTGCAAGAAACTTCTTTTTGTATCCAGGTAGTCCTTGTTATTTTTGAACCATTTCTCTCTTGTTATCAAAAGGCTTGTTTCTTTTTCAATGGTTCCTTTGTTACTTCTAATGTCAAACCTCAAACTATTGCAACATCCTCATGGAGATCCTAAGAAAAATTGGCAGCAACTACATCATTATATCCATCAAGTTTGTTGAAAAACTCCATCCATCCAGCCTGCTGAAATATTTGTTAAACTTATGGAGTGCCACAAATTAAATCTATATCCATTAGCTCTCTTATGTTTAACACTCCTCCCATTGTTATTGATATTTTGTACAATTACCTACAACAACAACTGTAGTTTATTAGTTATGTAGTTCTCTGTGCCATGATGCTCACTATTTCTTTACTCTCTTAACTTCAACCAACCAATTTTAATATATTCTACTATAGGATTATAGACCAATTTTATGTAATGAATGCATGTTTATGAAAAATTCAATTGAAATTCGTTGCTATGGTGGATGACTAATGGACCTTCCATTTCCCTAATTTCCTCTTCATATTTTCCATCATTTGCACGTCTTTTTCTGTAATAATTGAAAATTGATTAGGATATTGCATGATTCAATAGTAGTAACAACATGGTAACATAATTAACTTGTTATCATTTCAATTTTGGTATTTTCCACCAATTTCGGTGGTGTAAATCAACATGCATGCTAACAAATTTTCATACCAGAGCATGTGAGAGTTGTTGCATGTGAAGGTTGTTGAAAAATTGAAATCTTATTCACACGGCATGAAGAATAGTGAATACCTTCCCTGGACTTAGAGATTGGTCCAATGAATGATGTTAAGATATAAGGATGAGGGAAGGGAAGAAAGGTGATAGAGGTCCTATAATGCTCAACATTGTTTTGCTCAACATTGTTTATTTAGTAACAAAATGAGTTGGTTGAGGTATACATGAGTTACTTGAGTTGGGAGTTGGATTGGATTTTATAGGTTTGTAAATTTCAATAGATTTTTTTGTTAATCAATTGGGAGTTGGATTGGATTTTATAGGTTTGTAGACTTCAATAGATTGTGTTGTTAATCAATTCGCCAATTCAATGATAGGACTTGTCAGCCTTGTATTGATTTGTAGCTTTTATTTTTGAACTCATGTATATTATCTACATGAACAACGAGGATGGAAACCCCAGGTGCAGGGTTAAATGCATGCTTCCTCGAGCAACAAGACTTCCATTGATAGGGCAAAAACACATGGAGATAAGTTAATATTGGCTAGGAACCATTAAAATGACAGATGAAGACACAATCTTAGAATAACTTAATTTGAATTAGTGCATCATTATCCACTCAAATGGGAGTAAAAGACGTCTAGTCTCCACCATGGGTTCCTTGGAGGGGGAACAACCCTAAGACAATGCATAAATATGATAGAGGAGGTGAATGCTTCCTTAAGGGATGGGTGATTGTATCTACTTGAGAAGCGCCCAAAAAAAGAAAAAGAGGAAGATGAAGTTGAAGCCGTGAAATAAAAATTGAGGGGTTTGTTATCACATGACTCACTAATCATGCTAGAGAGAGCACTAGATCCTGCCTACGGGGGTCTTTGGTAGATGAATGAAAGGGTGACTCAAGATCCTGCCTCCAGGGGTCTTTGGTAGATGAATGAAAGGGAGACTCAAGATGGGGAAGAGATTTGTAGATTGACATGGAAAAATCCAACATCCAAGGGAAGCAACGCCATAGCCTAGATTATCCCTGAGGTCAAGCAAATGAGCATAGACTTGCAACAACTAGGAAAGAAATCCTAGCCACGCATGCAAACCACATATGATTTTAGGGGCTAAATTTCGCAAATGGACTAATTTTCCATGATTTTTCCCAAAAATAGATTCGTCAATTTCCATTTTTTTCTAAAAATGATTCGCCCAATTTACATAGAAGAAAAAAAAATTTACCTTAAAAATCGTCAAAATTTTATAGAAACTATATAAAATCCTTATAAATTTGAATATTTTTACAAAATTATCATCAAACATTTTACATTTTGCATATTAAACACTAATAATATTAGCTCAAATTTTTACATTTTAATATAAATTTTCATCCCTAATAATCATCCCTAATGCAAACCTTACTTAAAGCTCATTCACTTTCTTACACAAATCATTTATATTAATAATCAAATAAAACTTCAATTAAAAAAAGTCATGTTTAATTTTTTTGACATTTTATTGGAAAAGGTAAGCTAATAGGCTCCACATGGCATGTCAGCGTTATGTTGTGTGGCATCTGCAAAGTAAAGTATAGAATCATATCTTTGTACAATGTACAAATCACGTGTATATATTGTGCATCTCAAGGATCGAGATAGATCGTATCTATCTTCACTCATAAAATAAATGACATTTAATGAATTAACRTTATACAAKTAATTGTTCATTGGTTCAATAATTAATTATTCAATATTCAATTATATCCGCCATTATCGGAGTTTTATACAATTAAGTGCTCATTGGTTCAATAATTAATTATTCAATATTCAATTATATCCGCCATTATCGAAGTTTTATAGSTAATGTTGTGTGCCTAACTACAAAATCCTTACTCTTTAATAGAAAATGCATACATGAGTTGTTTTGTATATTTGTTGATACATGGTTTTTTCTTTTCAAATGTAATTCTTGTTATTTTATCAATACATTTGGCTAGTTTATGGGTATTTGTTAGAAATGTCTTTCTCCAATACTCTAATCCATTAGTGTTTCTTATTTATTTTTTTGGCTTTTTTATTTTTATTATCTTAATTTTCTATTTTTTTTAGTTGTATTCATAGTTCTATTTTGGGTCCAATAATATTACATGGTGGGTTAGTTAGTGAGTGAGTAGTTAGAAGTTAGTGGATTATTGGATTAGAAATTAATAAGTGAATGGTTCATGGCATATTGAGTTAGTGGATTATTGGATTAGAAATTAATAAGTGAATGGTTCATGGCATATTGAATTAGTGGTTATATATATATATATATATATATATATATATATATATATAAAAAAATTATGTTGTGTTTTTTTTTTCAAAATAATGTTGATAATAATATTGAATTTTAAAAGTTACATATTTATGTTGAATTGAAAAAAAATGACAATAAAATTTTGTTATATTGCATTTAGTTTTATTTTCAAAAACTTATATTCTTTATAATATTTAAAATTTTGATCAATTTTGTATTGCAAAACTATAAAAACAACTAATTTCAAAAAGAACAGTTGTAAAATATCTTCTCTTACAAGTATTGTAATTTTAACTCGATTTTCCACCTTTATGGCAAAAATTACTAATGTTGTCATTATTTATGCAATGTTGTCATTATGACTAATAGAGGTGCATCTTCAATTAACCATCAAAAAAACCATAATTTTGAAATGCATAACAAAAATTCTAGAATCTCTTAGATTTTGGAATCAAACTTAAGTACTTACGTAGCCCGATTAATGGAAATGAGAACATTTCAATCATAATGTGGCTCGTTTGTACTACAGTGTCTTAGAGGATTTTTAAGTGGTTAATAATTCAAATACAAGTCACATATATTTTGAACAACACTTTCATTCGTAAATAGATAACTCTTCATTAATTTCAAACCAAATAATACATAAGGAAACCAAGAGTGTTTTTGAGAGGATTGTTGGGTTCAATGTAGCAAGTATTTTTCCAGTTATATCTCTATGAAGTTTCCTCCCAACTAACACTTGTGATATTCTCATTCCCTTGAGACTCGTAGTACAATGTAACAATATACAAGAGTGTAAAACACCACTTGAATGGTAATGCCTCTTTATTAAGAGTGTAAAATACTACTTGAATGGTAATGCCTCTTTATTGAGAGTGTAAAATACTACTTGAATGGTAATGTCTCTCTCTCTCTTATTTGTTTTCTCTCACAATGATTTTTTCCTTTCTCCCCTTCATGTTGGAACATCTATTATGTTTGTAGATGGGTTATTAAGTTGATCCTCCTACCTTCCATTACCTCTCATTAATGAGGTGATATGGTATATGGAAAAAAGTTGGCCCTCCTACTACCTTCCATTGCCTCTCATTAATGAGGTGATGTGGTATATGATTTTCCCATACCAATCCATCTCCCATAGGTGTCACAAACTATAATATACTTATATTATAGTCCTACCAACCCACTTTATAACATATTATGTCTGTATGTTTACTTGTATTCGAATACGAGTTTTAGTGAGGTAACGATCTAACAATAGGATGGATGAGGAGAAGGACCTTGTTGATTATTTAGAGGAACCAACCAAAGGTATTAGGGTATTTTATTATCAAGTGTCCCATCATCACAAGGCCTCACTAGGTATTCGGACTTATGAGTCTTCAAATGGAGTCCAAGGGGGTCATTTTTTAGATTCACACAATACTTTGGTTTGTGAGGAATTTGTGGGTTGTAGCAATCCATTAAGGTGGATGGAAGAGCTCACTTATGTCACTAATAGTAGCCATACAAGCAATCTCCAATTACTTCTTCAGCCATCGATAAGTCACCACCCCCATTCTTGTTGAAAGAGATTGATCTAGTTGGTAAGTTGAGATTGGAGAGTTCTATGTATGATAAGGGTGTGGGGAATTTGGCACAAAGGTTAGGGTTTATCAAGAACAAATTGGATTGGGAATGTTTAGCAAGTGTGTGCAAATAATATTTTGTTTCTCTGGTTTGTGGGGAGATACTACTCATAGGAAGATTCGAAAGGTGATCAAACAGAAGTCTTTGAAGGTGAAAATGGTCATGGGGGAGGATATATGTGTAGAATGAATCACATAGTTGCTACATAAGACATTAATAGGAAACTTATTTGGACACCATATTGCAGTTGAGTCCCCAAATGATTAGCTTTAAAGACATTAGTAATTGATCATTGGGTATGGACCCATATTCCATATTCTTAACAAGGGAGGGATTGGATTCAATGATTGGTTTGAGAAGGATGTGAATTTGATTTTGGGTGGAAATTACTTTTTGGGCTCCACCTATTTACCTCTCAACCCCCAATATCTTATGTTTCATCCATATTCCAAGGCTACATCCTTGTCTAATCATCCTTTAAATTTATGGTCAAAGAAATTCCTAATGGATTTGGGGAATACCCTGGGAAGAGTGATCAAGGTGGATACTTATTCAAGAGAAATTTTACCCCGACTGTCGTGAAATTTCTAGTCAACATTGATATTAAGGATGGCCTAGTGGACCATATAGAACTTGGGGTGGGGGATTATTCTTATTCTAAGTTGTTGGTTTATGCAAATGTTCCATTTAGGTGTGTTAGGTGCCACCACCACATACATGTGACTACTAATTGTACCCGCCAATTTGCTTGTCAGTGGAGAAGGAAAAATCCAACCTCAACTCCAATGGTGAATCCTTTGGTTCTTGGAAAACATATCCTAACTCTTTTTCAGACTACTCAAATTGTTTCCAACCCAGAGTTATTATAATTAGAAGTTGATAGTATTGGAAATTGTCCTTTTGGTCCTTGAAACCCTCTAATTAGTGGTGTGATTATAGTTGTCAAGGGTGTAGCTACACTGCCCGATAGTCTTCTAACTAACATCAAGAGGTAGAAAACAACAAGTCCTCTCTTTCTCCATATCTCGGTCCCTGGAAAAGGGTGAGGATGGTTCATCATCCCAAGCAAAGTTAATGGAATATGTGGAAGGAACCTCTAGTAAGTATTTCTCTCTATGTGCAATTAAGTTAAGTGTGGATGGTTTAGATCTATGCGGAAATTGGCCAACCCCATATGAATTTGCATGCAATACTAATGTCAAGAAGAACGGAAATAAGGGGGGGGGGATTCTAAACCCTAGTCCTGCTATGTCTCTTTCAGAGTTGGGTAGTTTTTCTTTAGCCACTTCTTGTTCATACTCGAGTTTAGAACTTGGGTTTTCAAGGAAGGATATTTTTCAAGACCTGGTTTTGGATTCCATGGTTGTGGAGGAAAACAAAAAGTAAAAATATCCCTTGAGGTCTAATAAATTAGAAATTAATTATGGGAGGGAGTATTATGGGGGTTTGGGACTAGACTATATAAAATATGGGTTTCATAGCTATATGGGATGTAAGTCTTATATGTAGCATGCTAAGGAGAAAACTACTATTGATATTTAGTAGGGTAAACAACGAAATATTATGGGGGTTATTAGGAGCTAACCATACCCCTAATGGAGTTACAAAATGATTTTTATCTTGTAACATCCCCACTCTAATCCCTGGTTTAATTAATGATTATGTAGATATAATGTGTGGCTATGACCAAAGCGATGTACATGTGAAATGTATTTCTGAATTTTAATTATTAAATGTGATGTCAGTTGCTAAGGGGACATGGACAGAGATGGGGGATGAACTAATCCAAAAGATAGGGGATGGTCTAAGAGAATGCCTAGGAGGGGTCCTATGGGGAATTACCCATGTCCATTAATTTCATCTGCATTCCTTAATTTTATTATCATTATGTATTACACTCCATTTTATGATTGAGTGTCTCCAAATCCAATCATTAAATGCATGTAAGAGGGTGGGTGTGAGAAGTCACATCCCATAGTTATTGGGAGCATGGGGGTTGAGTACAATAATCTTGGGGAAGTGTGTGAGTCAAGAAAGTAATCCAAAGAGAGAAAATTTGTATGGGAAGCTACACCAGTTTTAGGCAATATGTTTGTGTGCATGAACAACAAGTAGAGAGCAAGAAAGAGAGTTTGGAGCTGGAACATCCATGGAGGGCGAATTTTGGATCCTGATGGAGCGTATTTGAATCATATTTGGAGTTGAAGACTGAAGAGTCGGGTTGTTTGTCCCGAATAGTGAGCTCTTGTGTGAGTTTCACTTAAACAACAAGTGTTTGTTGTTATTTGCGCATAGTTTTCCTAGTAGTGATTTCCCTTGAGTTCCCAACTAAGATATTCCTGGTTACTTATGCCAGAGAGACCAAGATAAATGAATTACTGAGATCAGTGAGGTTACTTATACTCGAGGGACTGAGATCAGTGAAGGGGTACATTCCTTGGGTTGGGTAGGTCGAGAGGAAGAGAGATGGTGTAAAATCAGGATAGTTGTAGGAGAATACTAGAAAATTGTGAGTTTTATGTGTTGTGAGTGGAGAGTGAGAGACCACCCTCTTTTGTGTATTACTAGCCTCAGCTCAGAGGTGACGTTTTTTTGAGATTTGGAACAACAAGTCTATGGTTGGGTGGAACGTCCATCCCAAGTAGTTGGTTGCACAACTGAATTTAAAAGATAAGTGTATTATCTTGTTGTTGTGTTATTTTATGAGTTAAATTGTTGTTCATGAACTCTATGTATGAGACTGATTTATATGTTGTTGTAATTTAGTTTATTAGTTGCATATTCATGTCTATTTTAGTATGTTATAGGTTTATGTAAATAATGGTAACAGTGATATAGATTATTTTGAGAACAAAATGAAGGCAGAGATATAACAAGGAAATACACATATATATTACAAGAAACACAGAGATACAGTAATACATAATTTCTATTAATGAATGAAATATATAGAAACTATAAAATACAGAGTGAATTGAACTCGCTAGAATGGTGGCAACTTATCTCTAAGAAGAGATGTGATGGCTACGCTCAGTCGCAAGAAAATGTGTTTGCAATGAGGCTCCAAAAGCCTTTTTAACATAAAGCATAAATGAGAAAACCCTAAACATCCAAAAATCTAACCCTAGGAGATGAAATGCCAAAAGGTTTGTGGGCCCTGATAGGGGTAGTTGATATGTCAACTTCCCAAGGGCGTAACTTTTTCATATGATATTCGTTTGGGGCACACGAGAGTTTGTTGGAAAGGTTTAGCTGAGAAGTACGCATTCCGACCGGGCCCAGGCATTCCAACCGGGCCCAAGCTACAACCGTTAGACATCGTGTGGACCTCGTAACGTAAAACAAAACATCATTTAGGGCCTCAAAACGACCCCGGAAGTTCAAGACCCGACAAATCATAGAAAAAACGCCAAGGTGGAAAACCATGTTTTGAGCTAGTGGAATAGGTCGGTGGCCATCGATATCCAATTGAATCATTCCTCCCCCCATAGGAAGCAATGGTCCCCATTGTGTCAAGTCCCCATGGGAGATGGAGAAGCTTGTGTTGAATCTGAACCTTGGTGAGCCGCTTTCCTTGATGAAGAAGGTGTCCTACTTGTACTTGGCATTAGCTTGTTGAAGGATGTCATGAACCTATTGTTGTAGGGGTTGGATCCATTCAACCGATCTAGATGCATGATCTTCCTAAGTGTGGAAGGACTTTGTTGGTGAAGATGCAACATGAGGAGCTATATCAACAGGGGCTAATGGTTGGAACCCAAAATGCACCTGAAAAGGGTTGTGGCCAATAGAGCTATGAAGGGATCTATTATAGATTTTCTTCACGGGGTAGTGCAGAGGCACCCCCGTAGGTGAAGTAGGAATATCTTTGTGTTATTATACAATCTTGTCGATCTACTTCTGCTAGATAGAAATGTCTTGGGTCGAGGTTGTAGTGGTCATAGTGCCCTTTTGTTCACCTTTTGACTGGATCAGGAATATTATAAACTTTGTCATATGAGATACTACTTTGTGGCACATTTTTGTCGAGACGATAATCAAAACTACCTATGGTACCCTGTAGAGATGACCTCCGAGAGTAATAATGAAACTATGAGGTTGAGGCTCATAAACAACATGATGCTTCCACATATATGGCTGGCCTAATAGGACATCACATACTTCTGGTGGGGTGACATCACACAATACCTCATCTTTGAAGGGAGTGATGCAATAGGACAAGAAGCACTACTGGATGACACATAGATCTTGTCCATGGAAAAGCCACCTGATGTTGTATGGTTGCAGGTATGGTTTTGTCGAAAAATCCAACCACTTGATGACCTTTGATGATATGAGGTTCTTTTGGATTCCAATGTCAACAGTGAAACGCAATGGGGTCCCCTTCACCCACATCTATGAATGGAAGAGGCACTCCCCCTCCTCAAGATCCTTTGGTTCTAGTGGTTGGATTTTTGTGGTCGTGATGGTAGCAGTGGGTTCCACATCAATGATCTATCTCCTTTTATTTTTTTATGAATCATATTCTGAGTCGGGGCTCAAATATTTTTCTTTGAGCTCGGACACCAATGATTATTTTGAGTGACATTCATAGGTGTTTTTCCATGGAATTTTGTGGAATTCACACCACTTCCCAATTTCCTTCTTCATCTTCCTGTTACCCTTCTTTTCTTGTGGCTTGGGTTGGTTATCTAGAGGTTAGCTATTCTATGAGTTAGGGTTTCCTTTACCATAATTTGGTTGTTTTGGATTTGCAAACCCACACTCCGACTTATTCCGCTACTTAAATTTCTGCTTGATTTAGACAACTTATCAATAAGTGGTTCTCAGTGATGAGATGTCTAGAAAATCCATTTATGTTTGGGTGTACCTATGTAGAGCCCCACCATAATTTTCAACCAGATGCCTCTTGGAGTCTCTGATACCCAGCTTGGTGTGAAAGGTATGGAAGTTATTTGTGAACTTCATTATTGTTTGGTCCCTTTCTTGACATTGTGTGGTCCATCTCATGTATCGGTCATCATAGTTTCCAACAGGGTGATATTTTTCTTTGATGGCATCCATAAAAAAATCCCAAGTGGGTTCGGCCTTAAACATTCTAGACTCATCTGTGGAACTATGCTCGCAGTAAGTTCCCACCAATATTTTACATGGGGGATAGCCTTAATGAGCCTAAAGGTGATCTTTTCCTTATCAGAAAAATTGTGGATAAATAAATAAACTTCTAGCAGATTTAACCACTTTTCCAAAGCATCTGCATCTATCTGACCTTCAAATATGGGAATATCAAAATTAACGTGTACCTTGAATGGGGCGACATCTCGAAATTGGTTGCTTAATGAAGACGCACCTACCATTGTCGGTAACCATTGAAGGATTTGAGCAAAATTATCCATCATCTAGTTCCTCTAATGTGTGAGGTCTTCCGCAAGAAAAAGCTTAATAGGATATCTTGCTCCCTCATCTCTCTTTTCTTCTACCATGTGAGGTTGTTGAGAGCAGTTGTCCTCGAGAGAAACTAGCTCGAGACCCAACTTTCTATACCCTGACCTCATCGGGAAAATCCACTAAGAAAGGACAAGGATCATACTACCTTGATACCACTGGTCCGGATTATTTTGAGAATGAAATGAAGGTAGATACATAACAAGGAAATACATAGAGATATTGCAAGAAGCACAGAGATACATTAATACACAATTTATATTAATGAATGAAATCTGCAGAAATTGTAAATGTAGAGCAATATGAACTCTCTATAATGGTGGTATCTTATCTCTGAGAATAGATGTGACGGCTATGCTCATTCTCAAGAAGATGTTTTTACAATGAGGCTCCAAAGGTCTTTTTAACATAAAGAATAAATGAGAAAACCCTAAACATCCAAAACCCTAACCCCAGGAGATGAAATGCCAAAAGGTTTGTGGTCCCCGATGGGGGTAGTTGATACGTCGACTTATTGAGGGTGTAACGTTTGCACACAATCTATGTTTGGGAAGCACGAGATCTCTTGAGAAAAGTATAGTTGAGAAGTGCACATTTCAAAAAACGTCGTTTAGGGCCTCAAAACAACCTCGGAAGTTCAGGACCCGAAAAACCATAGAAAAATAGCCAAGGTGGAACACCATGTTTTGAGTCAGTGGAATAGGTGGGTGGCCACTGATATCCACCTGGATTAAACAGTTACCAGTCAAATATGTGTGTAATTCATAACTAGAAGCTACAAGAAATTATTTAGTTAGCATAAATTTTATTTTATGAGTTATTTTGCATCGTAATGTTCTTCAGCTAGGTTGGGGCACATTACAAATCTCATATAACATTAGGGGGTTATATAGCCAAAATAAAAGTCTGGTCCTTGTGAGACTAATTCAGATTGAGAAGTCTAAAATTATTTTGTTGCTAGAGACTATGGGTTATGTGAACTCTTTAATTGGTAGTCTTAAGAAAATTCTTAAGGATTAGAAGTTTATTTCTTTGGATTTTGCTGGCCAATATGAGGGTTCAATTACTATGTGGTATTTGAGTTTGAATTTGACTAGTTCTTTTTTTGTTTTTTCAGGTTTATGCACAAAATTCATTAGTAAGAGACTTGAGTAGCCTATCATTGTGATGAATGTGTATGGTCCTTATGAGGGGAAGTAGGCATTTGGGAGAAATGTTTTTTCTCTGTGAGTGATTGTGCCTGGTTAGTTGATTTTGGGTGGTGATCTAAATTTTATTATAAATAGGATGGAAATCTAGGGGAATTGGCTAGGGTGGACTATTGAGTTGATTCCGTCATACTTTGGATTGATTTAGCTGATTTTGTTGATGTCGACCCTATCTCTATTAATCCCATGTGGAGAAATCATTATGTTGGTCATGATGTTGTTCCTAAATGACTTGATAGTTTCTTTTTTTAACCAAGTTGTCAAAAAGGGTGGATAGAGGTAGGACTTGGGTGGAAGCTAGTGGAGTTTTTTATCACAACCTTATTTTTCTCTAGTTTGATATTTCAAACACTAAGCCTTCAAGTCCATTCAAATTTAATACCAGTTTGGCTAGCAGGAGGAATTTCATAAACTTGTTAAATGTATGTGGAGAGTTTTTTATAAGAACTCCGGGTTATTTTTTAATGAGTATTTTGTAGCCTCCTTGAAACTAGTAAAAGGTCAGGTTGTTGTTCGGGAAAGGGAAAGACATAAGAACATAGATAAAAATATTGTCAAGGTTGAGAAGTAGATTGAAGACTTGTTTAATAATAATTCTTAGGGTGTATTTAGTGAAGCGAAACTTATCAGACTTAAGGAAATAGAAGCTAGGAAGAGGAATTTGTTGATCATTAAAAAGGTGGAGTGGAGAATGAAGGGTCGGAAAAGATTGAAAATAAGTGATAAAAATACTAAATATTTTCATCAATTCACTAATTATCAATAAACTAGAAATACTATTTAGGATGTGAAGGAGGAGGATGGAGAGGTGGTTAGAAATTTCAAAGGACTAATTGAAATGGGGGTTAGTCACCTTCAATTCATTTATAAAGACCCAAAGGTTGTTAATATTGTTGAAACAATTAGAGTGGACTCCTATTTCCCTCAATTGGTTACAAAAGAAGAAAACCATGATTTGCTTGAAAAAGTTTGTAAGAAATAACCATTGACTATTTTAGACAAAAGTCCATGCCCATATGGATATACTGTAGAATTTTATGTAGGTTTTTTTAATATTATTGGTGATGATTTGTTGAGGGTGGAGGAGGAGGAGGAGGTGAGACTTAGTGAAAAGCTTCAGGTTATTGTAATACAACTTCCATGGCACTTATTGTGAAAGTGGATAAACATGAGTCGTTTAATGAATTCAATCCCACACCTTTGTGTAATTGTGTCTATAAGATAATTTCAGAGGTTCTATATATGAGATTGAAAAAATTGTTATATGTTGTGATCTCACCAGAAAAATTCGGCTTTCTTGAAGGTAGATAAATACACAAAGCTATTGGGTCTACTTGGAAAGGTTTACATATATTAGAACCAAAAAGATGCTAGGTTTGGTGATCAAATTTGATTTGTCTAACGAATTTGACAGGACATGTTGGTTGTATTTGATATTATTACTAATTCATGTGGGTTTTTTCCTTCATGTTTTCAATTGAATTATGGAGTGTGACTTAAGTTACATTTGCAATCCTCATTAATGGGCAACTTCTCCTTTCTTTAAATCTTTTAGGGGTTTAAGACAAGATTGTCTACGATCCCCTTATTTATTTCCTTATTTCCTCTAGTTGTGGAGGGTTTTAGCAAGTCAATACTTGAAGCTAGAGCACTGAGACGTATCTGGCACATCAAGCTAGGAATAAATGAAAGTCTAAAGCATTTACTATTTGTTGATGATGTACTTTTATTTTCAAATGTAAGTATGGGTGAGGGAAGGAAATTTGAGGATATATACTTTAGTTATATTTCAAATCTACTTGAACGAGGTTAATTATATGAAGTTTTATATTTATTTTAATTGATTGAGTGCTAACGAGGAACAATATTTAAAACATTATTTTCCTTATAGGCAATCAAAACTGAATGGACTACAATATTTATGTTTTATCTTAAAGCCCAATGGCTATGGAAAGAGATATTGAGGCTAGTTTATTAAAAAGATAGAAAGGAGAAATCACAAATAGAAAGAGAACCCACTACTAGTTCAATAGTTGGATTTACTAAGGTGGGAGGTTAACTTTAGTTAAGTCTATTTTGGAAGCCATATATATTGGCATTCCTTGACTCACTTTCCAAATGGAGTTTTGGAAAATATCAGAAGGCTTTATTATGATTTTATGTGGAAAGGCAAGGGTGATCGAGTTAGTTTTCATTTGGAAAAGTGGAAATCATTAGTAGATCCAAGTTATTGGTATGGAAATCCATCTATCAAGGGGAAACTGATGACCGCGAGCTTTTTATCCCCGGGGGCCAAAGAATTTTCACACCGGTGTATTCGTTGTTCACTCACCTACTAATGACTCTGATACCCAATTCTTGCTACCATCATACCCAATAGTATTATAATACCCGTATTGTTGCATCTTGCTACCATGATGGGGATTGCTTGGTTGGATGTATTGAATGCTTGGAAGTATTGATTGCATGGATGTAAGAGTGAAGGAGGGTTCATGGGCCTTAAGTGTATTCATAAATTTGGAAAGTACCTATTTTCCAAAAGTATCTTGAATTTGATAACTAAAGAGTCTTTGGAAAAGGATTATTATCACATTATAGTACATAAGTATATTGCACCCTCTTCACTTCTAAACAGGATAAGATTCCCTCACAAGAGTATTAAGAATGTCTCTAAATAGTGGAAATCCTTGGTTTTAGTCTCACGTGTTATTGGGAACTCACTTGCCTAGAAGTTAGGTAATGATTCTCATGTTCGTTTGGGAATTGATGTTATTACGCTTTGTGACAACAATGTATTTCTTTTTCCAAATGTATTTCTTTTTCCAAATTTATTAAGTGAACTTTGTGATCAAGGCATATACTCTTTAAGTCATAGTAAGAATCATACAACCATAGATATGTGGCATCAAGGATGGAGATTGATTGAGTCAATTGAATTGGTTGGTGGTCATTCTCTTATGTGGGAGACTTTTCTATTTTAACTAAGACATAGTCACATCCAACTGAGAGAGGATCATGATTCAGTGGTATGGGTAAAAAATAAGGTAGTAGGTTAGTATAGTGAGAAATTTTTTGTATCAAGCATTACAAGGTGAGGTGGTTCAGGAACATTGTTGGTGGTGGGAAAAAATTGGCAGGTCAAGGCTCCTAAAAAGGAAAGTGTTCATATGACTGGATATCAAAAACAAGTTCCAACCTATGACATTCTATAAAAATGTAACAAATATGGACCCAATATTTGTATTTTGTACATAACTAATAGAGAAAAAATCACTCATTTTTTCATAAATTGTCCTTTTGCATAGCAGAGTTGTCATGATATTTTAAATTGGATTGGTTTTCCTAATCTTTGGCAGGGCACGTCTATTGAAGACTGTTTAAGTATTTGGACATCGAACAAAGTGGTGAAGAAGTTTAGGTCTATTCATTTCTTTTACTCTAGGGGATTTGGTTAGCTCACAATCGTTGGTTGTTTGAATATAGATGTGTACCGACCTTTCAACTTTTGCAGAAATTTGTGCATTCTTTCAACATTTTGGATGGATCACTAAAGTGAAAGGGGTCAAGAAGATAGGGGAGTTGATGGTTGATAAGTCTATCTCGTGTGGATTTTTCAATGGTGTCAATCAAGGCCAATAAAACCACAATGGAATTGGAGGTCCTATTATACTTTTATGACAACCATTTTATTAAGTTCAAAGCAAATTTGTGTAGAGTGAAAAATAATTTCACTGAATTAATGACTTTGTGAACATTATTGAAGTTAATTATGTCTAAAAATGTATTTTTACTAATAAATATTTAGTGACTCTTCACTAGTCATAAAATGGATGAATAATAAACAAAATACATAGTATTCATCTCCATAATGAACATAATGAACAAAATACACAGTATTCATCTCCAAACACTCATTGTTCAATTGAAAGAGAATACACATCACAGTATAAGTAGTTGAACACTACTATTAATACACTATCAATTAATACACTATCAAAGAAGGGTTTATGTTTGGGACATGGTGAATTAGTGATGTTAGAATTTCATGACGATGTTTGCTTTGAGACAAGGCAGCTAATATAGTTTTACAAGATCTTCGTTTATGTTTATCATATGCATATCTATTTTAATATTATTCTTTTCAATACAACTTTGACTTATTCCCTTTAATAACTATAATTATAATCAATGTTTGAGGGAAATTTGGGGTTGTGAAGGAATTAAGGAGATTTGTTTGGTATGTTGGCACAATCTTATACTGATTTTTGATAGGGATACTCTATCTCCGCTAAGAAAGGGATTATAAATTTTCTCTGACTATATATAAAATGCCATCAACACATGAAAAAATTGTCTTTTGTTTTTCTTTTGAATAAAAAATACATTTGTTTTCCACAAACATTACTCATAAGCATGCAATATGTATTGTACCCAATGTACATTGCCTACTATATAAACTAGAGTATACACATTATAAACTAACAAACACCCTTTTACTCATAGTACATGTTATAAGTAATTTTACCAAGGTATATTAAAGAAATGTGTATGCCTACTTATTGTATCATAACTTTATCAATACAGGCATGCAATATGTATTATAACAATTATGATTGTATACCATATATACAAATGTTATATACCATATATACACTATGCAAACATGCCCCCCCTTTCTGGTCATAACACAGGTTACATGTCTTTTTACCAAGGTATATGTGCTTACTTATTAAATCAAAAAATTATCAAAATGTAGGGTGTGAACACTTTTAATAAATATATATTTTTGAAAGGTGAAGGATTGATAAGATTTTTCAATGTAGCATTTTATATTTTATAGAAAAGAAGGCATAACAAGGGCAAGTTTGCATAACACGGGCAAGTTTGGGATTTCTAGAACAACCACCCGAGAAAGTTATTTACCCAAACCCTCTTTAATTTTTCTCTACACATTATTTATGAATTTAATCTACCCACTGTATCAACACTCTAAAAGATCATACTACCCCAAAGGCCTCCACTAACCTTTAGCAAAAACATTTAAAGGTTTCTACATATAAAAGGCATAAAAAACATTATTCAAAATTTATTATACATAAACATTTCTCTATATTTCAATGTATTATTATATTCTTATCTTTCTAGTTGCAAGGAATATAGTAATTGGTTCGTCATTTTTCTATTAGTCTTGGGCACAAATTAATGACTTTTTAGTGTTTTAACCCAAGATTTTGTCAATTTCATAAAAAAATCTATTAAAATTTCATTTTTTATTCTAGCTTTTTAAGTCTGGGGTCTTATTTGGCCTCTTCATCGGGCACATCCCCACATTTTCCACTATCTTAGTTTAAAGCACATATTTTCTTAGCAATTTTTCCCCAAATCAAGTAATAGTAGAAAAAAGTCTAGTATTACTTCTAACATCAAATATTTTCTTTGTGGATGCATAGTCCATAGCCCACTTGCTCTTGAGCTTCTACCTACACCGTCATGAAAACGTCAGTGTTTCCATCTTTAGGGGGTGGGAGGAGCCCTACCTACATTCATTTTCGAGGAGGACACCATATCTGCTCACTCTCTTTGCTCGTCCCTTTGTGAATTGGCTGGCCTTCCTTCGAGATAGAGAGATAGTCCACAGTCTCTCACTTTGCTTTCATTCTAGTCTTATTCCAACATCCATGGCATTTTCCTACTGAATTTTGACTTCTCCCAACTCTACAACATATAACATTGGGGAGGCAGGAGCAAACAAATTTTCCATTAATGCAAAATCCTGGAAAATTTGGGTACGTAAATAATATTCAATTCTCAATAGAATTCAGTTTGAACATGAACATAAACATAAACATGTGTTTTACCTATTTTATCTCTGAAGGATTGAGCGTCATGGGAATGATCCTGCAAACAGAAAGGATAGAATTAGAAAAACATAATACATATGAAAATTTAAACAAGTTCAATATTTTTCTTGAAATTTAGACAAATCAAATATTCATTTTGCTTGAATTCATGCTTATAGGTAATGGTTCAACATCTATATTTTTCTCTTTCCTTCTCCAAAATCTCTATTAAGAGCTTCAACTATATGATCTCCGAGCCTCAATTTAACAACAAATAGCATAGAAATAAACAAATATTAAAAGTTGACTTATATGAGTCTAAGTCTGGACAAAGTTCATGTTGTTCTAGTTCCTTTGGAAAAACTCTTTATTAAGGGATCCTATGATGACTAGAACTGGATTGGATAGTATGAAGAAAAACAAAAACATCAATAGACTTGAAATTGAATGAGCTTTTTGACATGCTTATTTAGGGCTTGAACTTGTGCTAGAGTTTCCCAAGCACACACTCTTTCTCTAAAGGGAAGGAGAGTGTAGCGGGGATTGGAACAAGGGGTTTCCCTATTCATACATTTCTCTGAAGGGAAGGAGAGTATAGTAGGCACTGGAATGCCTCACCTATACTCTATTATAACATAAATATTTCCCACTACCTACATGTTGTATGTTGATGTGAAAAAACCTATTAACATATGTCCCAGTAAAGAGCCTATAAATAAGGAGTTGGTATTCTCATCAATTTGTTCTCATCGATTTTTCTACCCCAAAAGCCTCAAATTTTGTTTTATAGAGACCTTCGGATAGACATTCACAACTATAAGTAAAGGATTGATTTTTTGAGAGCTCTAAGTGAATGTGGTTTTTTTAGGCCCCAATGCAGTGCCCTTGCTTGAAGGGCTTACTAGAGTTGTTTTCTTGTTAACTTATTTTCCACCTTTGCAAGACTGTATTTGTTCCAATGCACTGTAACTATATATAGCACATAATAAATCATTGATTAACAAATGGCATCAGTGACATGTAAATGAATATGTCGATTAGTGTAGTTCCATAAAATCCAGAAAGAACCAAAAAACAAGAACAAAGAGTAGAGAAAGAAGATGCCTATTCATTATTCCACCATTTATTGAGTCGCAATATCTATTTAACCATTGAATGAATTTTAGATTTTCTAGTGGGCACCCTTTTACAAGTTTGTTAACATCAATGTAATGCATGAAACCTCATATTGTTTTGACTATCAAATGCTAATTGGTGTTCTTTCGTATGTTATCCTATTGTAATGAATAATATTGTATACGGTGGTTGAAACCAAACAAATTATTAGAATTTAATCAATTATGAATGTTCATGTTGGACAATATTGTGTCTAGCAAGGTTCTATTTTCCACTTGATCAGAGAATCCAGGGACCAGTCAAGTAAATATCTTCTAGGGTAAGAAAAAAATGAAATGGTCAAACAACCATCCTTAGCTCTTAACCTTTTCTCAATGGGAATTTTATATACCCAATACTATTAAGCCCTAATGTTGGTTCATTACCCCTTAATTGGGGCATATTACATTAGTAATGTTATTTTATTTATGTCGGCTTTATTCCATTAGTTGTAATTGTACCTCCTAGTCACGTATATATACCAAGGAGACATTATCATTTGGAATCATCTTGTACTTGAACATTATGTGGGGTAAAAGGAGGTTGCCCCCTCGACGAGGCTTATTATCTGAAAATTATCTCTTTTTCAAGGTGTTGAGTATTTATTCTAAGGTTTTTCTATGCTATATTGATATTTGGTTCTTAACATATGGTATCAGAGCTCAAGGTCTTTGGGTTTCGCTGCTACATCTGAGACACCGTGAAATTTTTGCTATAACTTGTTTTCTACAATGATTCAGAAGGAACTGTTTGGAGGATATTTAGTAGACAAACCAAGGTACGTTGGGTTAAAATTTCATCTCATGAGGCCTTATATTTTCAGAGATACATCCTTTGTAAGATAGCGTTTTGAAATCATCCTGAATTGAGTCATTGTGGAATGTTCGCTATAAAAAAAAAAATTTAATGTTTCAGACCCTGAAATCTAGAGGATATTCATAGAAATTAGTAAGGTATCTGTGGTAGCAATTTCAACTTCTGGTTCATCTTAAATTTGTATATACACCCTGTGGAATATAGGGTATCCGACTAGTCCTATTGACTAGTCTCAAGTAGGTGTTTCGGGTAAAACAATCATAACTTCTTCCTAGAGTATCCAAATTGAGTGAGACTAGTTGCATTGAATAATGGACAACCCGTAGTATTTTTGGTACAAGTTTCATAATTTTATATAAATTATTTTGTGCGGGGCACTCTATAAAAGTGAGATCTCCTGGAAAGGCCAAAAATCAGCAAGTTGTGGGGAAGTTATGGTAAATTCCACTTGGCACATCCAATTTTTATCACACCTGTGGAATTGAAGAGAAGAAATATCAGAGACCTGCCAAAATTTTGGAGATACAATAAAAGGAAGATTGTCTAGCAGAACCACCTCAAAATCAAGGTTTAAAGTGATACTTGGCCAACATGCTACCAAAAAGGGGAACTTGTACACCAAATAAGCCTCCAGGCAATCCTACTTGGACTCTTGATGAAGGTGAAGAAATGCGTAGGGAAATAAATGATTTACAAAAGAAGATAGTAACAAAAGATGAACTACAAGAGATGATGGATTCAACAAAAGCTAAGTTTGAGGCAAGAAATACTAAGATGGATGCTTTAGAAGGGGAGATCATGGAAGGATTGAAAATTTTCCTAATAGAGAGGACACCTGAAAGTGAAAATGTATCCCATGAAATTCATAATGAGGACACAAGGAAGGTGAATCAAGAATGGAGAAACTCCAACTTTGGGTTGAAGACCAACCAAGTTCCTAAGATCGATATGAGGAAGTATGATGG
>ML782812.1:1531342-1569750 GCA_009831015.1 Picea engelmannii
AAGAACAAAAAAAATGGGTAACCAAGATATTGGGTTATGATTTTGAAATCGTCTATAAAAAGGGGAAGCAAAATGTTGTGGCAGATGCACTCTCAAGAAAGGATGAAGATGTTGAGGCCTTTCTTTGTTCTATCTCGATCATCGAACCCGATTGGATAATAGAAGCAAGGGATGAATGGAATAACTCCCAACTCAAACAAAAGGTACTATTGGAATTGCACACCTCTCTGGTAGGAGGGCACTCGGGATTTTTGAAAACCTACCATAGGGTCAAGAAGGATTTTTTTTGGGATGGCCTTAAAACTAATGTTCAAAGGTTTGTGGCAAAATGTTTGGTTTTCCAACAAAATAAGGTGGAAACAATTAAGACCTTGGGTCTTTTACAACCATTAGCCATCCCAAGTCAGCGCTGGGAGGAGGTTTCCATGGATTTCATCATAGGGTTACCGAAGTCTGAAGGAAAGAGTGTCATCATGGTGATTGTTGATAGACTGACCATGTACGCACACTTTTGTGCACTCTCTCATCCCTTCAAAGCTAGTATAGTTTCCACCACATTCATGGAGATAGTTCAAAAGCTACATGGCAACCCAAAGATTATTGTAAGTGACAGAGATCCCATCTTCACTGGACATTTTTGGACATAATTATTTTCTTGTTTGGGTACTCAATTGGCTCATAGCTCATCCTATCATCCTCAATCTGATGGACAAACAAAGATAGTGAACAAATGTCTGGAAGGATACCTTCGTTGCTTTGTCTATGATAAACAAACACAATGGTTCAAATGGTTACCCTTGGCAAAATGGTGGTATAACACTTCCTTTCATATTGCAACAAAAATGACACCATTTATGGCACTCTATGGATATCACCGTCCTTCAATCACTTCTTCTCTAAAATAAAAATATAAGGTTCAAGTAGTAGAAGATCACATTGAGCATCAACAACAAGTTCTCCAAATCTTAAAGGACAACCTGACCATGGCACAGAATCGCATGAAACAACAAGCAGATCAACATCGTAGTGAAAGACATTTTGAAGTAGGGGATTGGGTGTTTTTAATACTACAACCATACAAACAGATGACCCTCAAGCAAGCCAAGAAGGATAATAAATTATCACCAAAGTACTATGGCCCTTATAAGGTGTTGCAAAATATTGGTACTATGGCATACAAATTTGAGTTTCCTGCATCTTCACGAGTACACCCAGTTTTTCATGTTTCATGCTTAAAGAAGGTTATAGGTGACAAGATCTCAGTTCAAACTATATTGCCAGAACTTGATGAGGAAGGAAAAATCATATTGGAGCCTGAATCCATCACTGACACAAGAATTCGCCAGGTGAGGAATAGATCCATTTCAGAGTATCTCATTAAATGGAGGAAATTATCGATTGAAGATTCCACTTGGGAAGATGAGTCTTTTATACAGAAGCATCCAAAGTTACTCAAGCATTCCAGACAATGCTTGTCTCAAGGGGAGGGGCATGTTAAGCCCTAATATTGGCTCATTACCCCTTAATTGGGGCATATTACATTAGTAATGTTATTTTGTTTATGTTAGCTTTATTACATTAGTTGTAATTGTACCTCCTAGTCTCCTATATATACCAAGGAGACATTGTCATTTGGAATCATCTTGTACTTGAACATTTATGTGGGGTAAAAGGAGGTTTCCCCCTTGAAGAGGCTTATTATCTGAAATTATCTCTTTTTCAAGGCGTTGAGTACTTATTTTGAGGTTTTTATATGCTATATTGATATTTGGTTCTTAAAAAATACCTAACCAAGTATTCATAATGAATGAGCATGTGCATTCATTGGGTGTTCAAATCTTGAGAAAACACACAAATTCAAAACATGAAGTTGGAAACTACACTAGTGAAACTCATGGGAATGAGGATGAATGAGAGTTTGATGGGAACAAAGGTGGAAGAATATCACCTACAATCTATGGCCATCATCCAATGTCTCCTCAAGTTAGGCATGTTTGTTACGAGTAAAATCTCTCTATGGCTAGGGGTAAACCACAACATATGGAAATGACTGCAGAAATCAACTCTAATCTCAAGTATGCTATATAAACAAATATGCTAGCAAGACAAGACAAAAGGCCTACCTCGTCTAGACGTTTGGTGAAGTCCATCGTTGAGAACTTGACTCAAATAAATACACCTACAAATTGTCCTCGACAACCAAGAAACGCAAGAATATGGTGATAATATATAATGTTAGCACATTCAATAGCATAATCCATCAACATTCATAACAAATATGCCCATGGAATAACAATTCAAATATTTTCAAGATATTAATTGGACGAGAAAAGAGTATTTCTATTAAAATGTAATCAGAATAAGTGAATGAATTACAAAGTTCTATGTCAGCACAGTTCGGAACCGAGAAACTAAGTCCCTTCCAGTTGGGCCTCCATCACTTCAATCCTCCAGCAAAGGCAAGCTCATATAAGAGAGACAATGAGGTTCTCAATCAAGTAGGGAAGAGCTTGGGGGTTGAACAATGTGTTCAGACTTAAAGGATAAAGGGATGCAGACTCAATATGAAGTGAATAATTTCTCCAGAGTAACTTTGCTCTCAAAGTTGAATTCTTCTCCTCTTTTCCATAGCTCGGATTTAGCCCATTTGCAGCCTTCAAGTGGAACTGAAGGGTTGAGTCGGAACGTTTCCAGTATATGGAAGGCCAAGGATCATAGATCTCGTGATGTGACATGGAAACCCGACACCATTTTTTTTTTATTTTGGGAACAAATCCCTATGTACGCAGGTTGTAGTGGTGAAACATGTGTATATGCATGTTGTACTATAGGTGGGGAGCATATATGTGGAAAAATAATGTTTTTAGCTCTGGGAGTTTCAAAAGGGACTTCAAGTCTGCATAGGGAAATGGAAAAAGGCCTTCTGTACAAGTTTGCATAGGGTGAGGCAAATCTTGCTATATCAGATGCCCTCTAATGTATGAGGTCATAGGAGTATCTACGATGGTTGAAATACATTATAAGACCAAGAAGTGGAGTAATGGGGATCCAGGTGGAAGAACTAGTTTCTCATTGCAATCTGTACTAACTTTGCACACATGGTTGTCAATTTGAATTCCATTGCAGATCCACGTGAAAATATACCAAATAGTTTTCCACATCCATGAATAGGTAATACAAAGGAGGCTACATGACAAAGGATGTCATAGTCATGAACAAGGCCCAGTAAAACCAGTTTCAAAATCAATCTAAAGATATTTGTATACAATGGAGTACAATCTGATCTCCCACGATCATTGAAGTCACATAGGTGTTGGTTCAATTAAAGGTAGCAACATCTCAGGAAAGTTGTGACTATAAATTGATGCCTTCAAGTCTTATACACAATCCGCCAAAGGTGCAAGTCTACATCATGTGAATAAATGAGTTGAGGTCGAACACAATGAGACTTCATTTGATTACTGGTCATTGAGGCCATTAACAAACACGAGACATCCTACCAATGATGAAAGTAGGTATCAAGGCACCAAGTACATTCTTAAAAGTGTGAATAAATGAGTCGAGGTCACACACTTGAAGAATCCATCGATCAGGAAGAATTGATGTATTCCCAACTGTCAATGGTGAGAGAACCTACCACTAATGACTACAATCCTATAGGTACTCATAGGACTCTAGGTCTCATCTCCAGAATAGATGAGTTGAATTCGATGGAGGGAGACCCGCTGAAAGGAGAGCATTAAGGAATCTCTCATCATTCAGTGTGAGGTACAAAGTAGGATCTTGATGATTTGGAGGAAATCGGTCGAAGAACATGTTCATGAACCAATGACCCTATGCATCTTTTGTGTGTGCCAGATGCAAGCAGTACACAAAAAATACTCTCTAAATAGCAGCCAATGAGGAAAATTTTTAACAAAAGTGAGGAAACCACCAATAATGCTAATGGCATCCAAGACACTACATGAATCCCAATGTGTGAATAGATGTCTTGTCGTCGAACACAAGCGAAACCACCCAGTCAACGACCAATGATGAAATGTCGATTGTTGGGTTCAAGGTTGCCTACCAATGAGGAAAGTAGGACCAAGGTGCAGAATAGGACTACATATTCATGTGATTATGAGACACACTAAGGGTATGGCCGGCATGCAAAGTCAAGAGTTTTGAGGAGTGGTCGACACAGGTTGATAGATGTCCTTTGAACAAGAGCATGAGACATATGGAAGACTCTGGCAGCATAGACTCAATGATGAAACTTTGAGATGCAGGCGGAATCAATCAAACTCTCCATAGGGACTGGAAGAGTAACCAGTTGGGGGAGCAAACTCTTTGTAATGAGCTCGGCTTCCTAAGGTCATGCTAAACCCAAAATTTTGATGACATGTGGACTCAAAAACTTTGTGCTTTGTTCAAAGGCGACATGCCTTCTGCCAATATAAGATAATATTCCCTTCCCGCCCATCTTTTTTTTATTTTTCATAGTCAAATGAATGTTATGATACAGAGGAGGAAATGAGTGTTGTAAGTAAGGAAAACTAGTTCCAGCAGTGGAACATGCCTATACTCAATGCAATGAGGTGCATGTGGGAGATGGACACTCGGGGGAATGTTTCCTCCTGGGTATAGGGTGCCAAGATGCAAAGGATATAAACAAGTTTATGCTTGGTTGAGGATGCAAACTACTGAGGTGAATGGTTTATAGCACAAAAGAGAGAACCGGCAATAGGCTCAATACTGCAAGCAAGGGCATGAGATGTAATTACAAATTAAGGCCAAAAAATTTCCTTTTTCGTAATCTTATTCTACTCGGTTTGAAAAAGGGATAAACTTGCACCAAATAGACGTCCTTTCAAATCCAATTTACGATTGTGAAAGAGACAAGTTCACTTGGCAATATTTTCACTTTTTGAAAACGAGTCGGAAAAGAGCTTAAATCAAACTCGCTTGGGAGTCCTCTAGGTATGGGTCAGGATGTTTATGAGTAAGAAATGAGGTTCAACATAAATTCATGTATTATCTATAAGGGACTCCCGGTCCTACAAAAAAAAATCTTTGCATGGGAACCGAATGAAGCAGAGGATCTAACTAGGATACCAATGTTTGGTAAGTCTCTACCATTCGATAACCACACTTCTAGTTGCATATAGAAGGTTTTGTGTCGCTATAAAATGGGTTCGTAACTAAGACATATGAGTGACATTCATAGGAGGATGCAAGTGTGCATGATGGATTGGATACATATCCTATATGTTGGGTAGCGAAAATATCTGTCCAAAGTTACGAACGGGCGACATGGCGCTGAAAACCACAAGAATCCCTTGATAAAACTACAAGAACCAACTCCAGCCACTGTCGTATTAGTCCATTAGGCCAAAATATTGTCTGAAACTATGCAAAGTGGGTAAAAATTTGCTATAAATAGTAAAAAAAAAAACATTTACTTTACCATTTGTAGTTTTTACCCAAATAGTGGATCTTGGACCAAATTGCCTCCGAACTTCAACTGGTGATTGTGGGAACTACAAGTGACAGAATCGACGGTCGTCTGGACCATGTAACTCATCTTACTCTCCTATTTCTTTTCAGTGGATTATAGTTTGAAATTAGGTTCCATTTTTTCAGTTATTTAGGGCACAAATTGAAAACTTAGGTGTACGCGGGCTACAATTGATCAGGTCTCATATATGCAATCTTATATGTGGTTTTTCAAAAAATAGTCAACGTATAAGCAACCCTATACACGACTGTGTGCACTACAGCTCGCGTATATGTCCATAAACAAAAATTTTTAGAGGTTTTTAACTCAAAAAAGGGTTTGTCTCTTGCAGGATGGTGCTAGAGTGGAGAGAAAGAGAACATGAGGAGGTAGATGTTGCAGTGGAGAGAGATCTAGGGGCCCAAATGGCCTTGAAAAGATGCAGGCTATATAAGTTTTGGGATCTCAAAGGCATGAGGACCCAACTAATATTGCTATAGTTTCTCATGGATTATTGTGATCCAGATAGTGAGAGCTTCAACCTTGAAGGACAACCATTAAGGATTGAAGTCGAGGACATTTATTTCTTGGCGGGAATGTCACGTTGGGGTTAGGTGGTCAACCTCAAAGCCCAAGGAGCTGGGAGTGGCATGAAAATCGAGGAATACAAAGTCTCTCATTGCATTTAAGGGACCGAGAAGGTTGGGAGCCAACTCCCCATTCAAGAAGTAAACAATCTAAGTCTCAAGATTGTTGTCCTTGTTTTGACACGGATCACAGGATTGACCTCGTTGCACCAGGAATCAAGGCCACTTATGTTCTACCCAATGGAGTGCTTGAGACCCATGGTGTACGACTAGTGTACCTCACTATTGGCCAACATGAAGAGCCAGTTGGCATAATGCAAACAGGGTAGTAAGAGAAACTTCAAGTTTGATTCTATCCTTTGTAGTGTTTTCTTCGAGCGGGTTCTAGGATTGGGACCTAGAGTTGAGATTATTCCAAGTGGACCTCGTAATCTAGCCATGGTATGGTGGACCGAGGTGATGAGGTGGCAAGGAGGAGGTAGGCTACCAACACCCTACAACGATGACTTATTCTTCTAATCGAGATGACAGGTGATAGCTCTATATGACTACCCTTACATAGGGATCAACTTCAGAGGACATCCTAACATGCCATTACCACCAGGGTCTGCCTACGAAGACATAGGTATGTCAAAGTTTTTTAAATATTTCATATTTTTTGTATTTTTGTGTAGGAAAACAAAATTATTTTCAGATGATGTTACGTACTAATTAAACATATATGTGATGCAGACGTAGGTCCACAACGGTCGGACGAACTTCCACGAAATCGTCGGAGGCACTGGGGAGATTAGGCAGCAGGAGGGGACACAGAGAGAGTCCTTCAAAACCTTCAGGGAAACTTGTCTCATTTGACATAGAGGATTCCTATGGTTCAGGTGGAGGATCTGTCGGAGGCGATGCAGTGGCAGGTGGTGGGTGTTCCCTATGCTTGGGTGTGACTCTTTCGACATCTTACAAACACCGTAGTTTTCTATCATGACTCTCATCCAGTGCCACAAGCATAGATGTCATGACTATTGTATGATCTATTGTATATGTATATTGAGGGTGTTGACCCCAATTTTGTACTATAAACATCATATTTTTTGAAATATATATAAAAACATGGTTCTTCGACTTTACTTATGTTACAATGTGTACATTGATGAAAATGTTTTCTTTGCTTTAGTAGAACTCATAGGTATGTGATGATAAGTAATAAAATCAATTTTTTGTTCCAAAATTCATACCCATAGGAATCGTCGGAGTTGAGTAGGGTCACGCACATGGTAACCTCCCTTCAACTGACATACTACTAACTGGGAGTCCAGGTGAACCTCTAAAGAGAGAATACCATGCAAAATGGCATCAGACAAAATTTCTATAACGACGTTATATTCGGCCACATTATTCATGGATGGCCCTAGGCATATGCCACATGAAGACACCAGTAGACCCTCGGGTGAGTAAACAACCCAAGCGGCGGAAGCCAAGTTGTGTGTATGATGATTGGCCCCATCTGCGAATCCTAATTAGAATGAAGACTCTATTGACATCTGCCAACAAAGGGAAAACTCGATATGCAAGATGAAGATAAAATAAAGGGAAAATATATAGCACTAAATTACATTAGTATACAAAGATTTACACCCAATATTGGGGCTCAAGCGTAATATATTTTCAAATAGAGCCCATTCCTGGGCTCAGCCAACATGTTCCTTTCATAATATTTTAATTCATAGGCTCCTTTTTCTAAGACACGTCGCACGATATAGGGACCGTTTCACATGGGCTTGAACTTGCCTACCCCCAGTGGTTCTTTAGCTTGATCATATAGAAGGACCAAGTCACCCTCATCGTACAACTGAGGACAGAAAGACTTATCGTATTGGACCTTGACATGTCTTTATTTGCTTAGATAGCCATAGAGGTGTCCCAATGTTTCTCATCTAGACTCTCTAGGTGCATGAGGTGTCATTCGATATCGGAAGTGTCAGGTAGGAGTGCAAATTCCAATATAAGAGAAGGGATCTCACATTAAATTGGTAAGATTGACTCCACACCATGTAATAACTGGAAAGGAGAAAAATCAGTGGAATTTTTTACCAAGGTTCGGTATGCCCAAAGTGTTGGATAAAGCATGATATGTCAGTTAGATTTGCTCTGGCTGAAAATTTTCTGCAAAATGGTTTTGAGAGACTTTTTCACAGCCTCTAATTGTCCATTCTCTTGGGGGTAGTAAGGGGAAGAATGACCATGCTTAAACCCCAGTTTATATGCTAGTTCTTCCATCATTTCATTCTTAAAATGACTGTCATGATCAGTGACAATCTCACTCGAGATTTTGAACCTGGCTATAATTTGATTGAATACAAATAAGGATTCATTCTTCCTGTCGGATTTAACTATAGGAATGGACTCAACCCACTTCGTAAAGTAGTCTACAGCCACGATAATGTGTTGATTCCCCTCAGCCGAAGTTGGGTTGCAATCCACAAATTCCACCCTGCACTTGGTGAAGGGACCGACGGTAATGACTGGATGGAGAGGGGTTGAATGTGAGCACATTTTCCAAGTGAACACCTAGTAGGGGTGACACTTCTTAACCGTTTTGACGCAATATTTAAAGATATATGGCCAAAAATAACCAGCTCGAAAAAAAAATTGGGTCGTTGCAAGCCCGTATAGATGACCACCACAAGCCCCATTGTGGCAGTCGTTTAGAATAGAATCGACTTCTTTGTGAGTTAAATAATTGCGTAGGATATTTTATACTCCTTTATGATACAGAGTGTCACCAATGATAAGCTAGCTTTTATCTTGGTATCGTATACACCATCGGTCATCTCGCAAGAGATGCTGATGGAACTTCAAAGTTTGAAGATAGAGAACAATGTCTCCATACCAGGGGTCTGACGACGAGACAAGGAAAATGTGTTCATCCGCAAATGAATCAACATCAATAACAACCTTGTCTAATCGAGGGAAGTCGAATATTAACTCTACAAAAACTAGTGACTTTTTGGATTTCGCAAAAGCGAAATCGAGATCGAACTCTTGTAGAATGACAATCCATTTATTCTACTTTCCCCCTATGATACACCTAGTAAGGATGTATTGAAATGGATTGACATCAGAAACCACATTAGTTTTGTGGAGCAATATATAATGTCATAATCGTTGGACTACGTGAACGACAACCAAAGCTAGCTTTTCAACATGAGAATATTTGAGTTTAGGACCGAATAAGTTTTAACTAAGATAGTAAATGGCATGCTCACAGAGCTCATCATCCTCCTGAACCAACACCAAACCAATCGTCTCTTTGAACGCGATGACATAAATAAAGTAATCTCTATTGTAGTCTGGAGACTTCAGTAGAGGCATCGATATGAATGATTTCTTCAAAGAATTGAAGGATTCTTGGGCTCGCGCATCCCAGATAAAAGGAGTGTCCTTCTTCAAGAGATGCAAGAAACCCTTAGTAATATTGGCATAGTTCACTATAAACCATCGTAAAAATTTATCTTTCCCCTCTAAACCTTGAAGTTGGAAAATAGTGCGCGGGGGAGGAAATCAAAGTATTGCCTCAACCTTTAATGGATCTACCATGATCCCAGTCTCAAAGCCTAAATATCATAGAAGACGACTTGACCTAATGCAAAATATGCATTTGTGAGGGTTCAACTGTATGTGATAATGACATATTTCAAATACTAGTCGAAGGTGCTTAGGGTGATCCACTCTCTTAGGAGAGTGATCAGCAAGATCGTCAATATAGGCTTCGACTATATGCTTGAGATCGTGAAATGTGAAGGTCATAGCTCGTTGGAAGGTTTCTCCGGAGTTTTTAAGGCCGAAAGGCATCTTCCTGTATGTGAAAGTACCCCAAGGGAAAATAAATTTCATCTTATGTTGGTCCTCGCGTTTAATCTAAATTTGGTTATACCCTAAAAATTCATCCATGAAATAAAAAACTTCGCTTCCTACACACTCGTTGAGAATATGATTGATGAAAGGTGTCAGGAAGTTTTATTTAGGACAAGATTTGTTCAGGTCATGAAAATCCATGCATACACGGATGGTTCCTTGATTTTTATTCATAGGAAATGGATTGGATACCCATTCAATCAAGCGAACCGAGTAGATAAAGCTAGCATTAATCAATTTTTCTACTTCTACCTTAATAGCAGAGGCCTTCCCAGGATTGATAGATCTAAGACGTTGTCGAACATGCTTAGTATCTGAGTAATTCTTAATCTCGTGTTCAACAATTTGAGGGTCGATTCCTAGTATCTCTTCATATGACCAAGTGAATACATCTCAGAATTCCTTGAAGATTTCGTTGTAGAATAGGATTTCTTCTAGCGAACAATCTGCACCGACGTATAAATTTTCAATATTTCTAGGGATACGAGATATATCGATTGTGATGATAGGGGAGATACTCGTCATGTTTCCTTCAGCATAACTTTCGTGTGTATCAAGTGGAAATACGACGTGACCGACTATCTCGCTCAAAGTAGATCTAAAATCATCTTGCTCGATTCTAGAAGTATCTGGGAGAAAACAAGAGCGATTATAGCTTCATATGAAGGCAAAGTCTTATTGAGGAAGTCACGTGAACAAGACAATGAAGTGCCCACACGGGCTTCAAAACAGGATCCTCCTTGTCCTTCTGTGAGGTAACAGTATTTGGATCGTCGGAAGAGTCAAGAACAACTTGATACGCAATCTCTATTGTCGATAGTGGCATGGTCATTCCAGAGTGTAACTGACCCTCACAACACGTCGTCGAGGAAGGTAGGGTCCAAGGATCATTAAAATAGGAAGTACGGAAATGGATGAACTTATTTGTTGAAACATGCCTACTGGACATGGTGTATATATGGTGAACCGATGCCATGAAGTCGAAGGTACCCATCATGGATGAATACATTCCTACACCAATATTATTAGTTTTCGGCTGAGAATTGTCGATCACGAGGATCAACGGTCTGAAAGATGCACTGGGACTATCATACGCAAAGGAAAATTGATCGATCGTCATGATCTTCCCATCATGAGGAAAACAAAGAGTACGGAAGACGGACGATACGATTGCAGTCATAGTGTAAGTCTAATTGCATCCTAGTAACAAGTTATAGTCGAGGGGTGCATCAACCACCTTGACATCCACCTCTACTGTCTTCCCACCTAACTGGACCAGAAAGGTAGGAAGAATAATGTGAGGGCGAAAGGAACGGCCATCAAAATCCGTCAACATGGTCAGAGACTGAGAAAGGGTCGGCGAGTCGAGGGATTTCCAATAGACTAGGGACATCACACATGTTGCAGCACCTTCATCAACAAAAGTACGCTTGATGGTATACTTTGAGTAACCCACATGGATTTGGAATGCCACATGTTAAGGCAAGCGAGGCTTCACATCTGTGACGTCAAACTCGATAACTTTCAAGACACACAGGTTTAGATCTCCTAATGCAGTTAGAAAATCATTCCTCTGTGAAGGACACGTCTGGAGTACCTCTAGAGATGACATCACACAAGGGGTTTGACCCAGGTCCTCAACAATAGAGTAATTATAGGCGGCTCTAGCATTAGGATTGTGGGTAGAGTTCTTAAGTACTCCTTTCACAATATGAGGTGAGGGATCTGGTTTTTTGATCTGTAACAGCGTCTTCAGAGGAGGAGGAGACTCTAGACTAGGTACAGTATGTGGAGAACTGTAATCACAAGACTGAGTGGCTACATTAACCTCAGATTTAACCATATCGATGCATAAATGGCCATCGTCTTGCGTCGGTGGGTTTTGACTCCCACTCGCCACATTTCTGGAATTCAAGGAGCTCGTGGCCATGTGTTGGTTATGTGGAAAAGGATTTTTCAGCACAACGGGTGGTAGAGATAAAATCCTCGCAGCTTCCGCAAGTTTGGGGAATAAATGGGTAAGGTGATCATTTGTACAAATCTTACATGGAAATTTCACCTTACGCCTTTCTTTCTTTCCCTCACCAGCATTATTATTTTTCTTCTCATTATTATCGTTTTCCTTGGGTTCATTATTATTTTTCCCACCCTTATGATTATTATTATGTCATTTATTCTTATTCTTCTCTGGTTGTTGGTTACCATTCGGGGTGGTTGAAAATTGCAAAAAATGTACATCCACCGACTGAGTGGGATTGGAGGACACCAACAAAGCTGTCCCTCCTACAAACTGGTTTAGAGACAAATCTTTGAAATGGTTTGTCACCGAATCTATGGATTTCACATTGCCGGAGCCTACAATCCCATCGGCATGAGGCTCGAGATTTTTTCTAGGGTCATAGTTTGACCTCGGTGCGTTTGGAAGAATCCTGTATAACATCCCAGATTGATCATATATAAGATCTAATTGTTGGGCTTTGAAAATCGCTTCTTCCTCAGATGTAACCCAGAATATAGAAACATCCTTCGAAATATAAGCCTGTAGAGACTTAAGGAACCACTCTAGCAGGAATTGTGGGGGTATGTAGGTCTTGATCAAACTCTTTTGTCTATGCCACTCCTATATCTGATCTGAGATATGAGTGGTTTTGTCCTAGTGTAAGGTCAACAGAAGTTCTAATCCAACATCGTAACAAACTGACAATTGGAAGTGGTTGAGGAAGAGTAAGACCATATGACTAAAGGTTCTATGTGACCCCCTAGGTATCTCGATTTACCATTTTGCAGCGACCCCCATAAGGGTGCGTTGAAACAATATCAACCAAATAGAATCGTCATTAAGGGAATTTGAACATAACCACAGGTGAAAAGTAGTAACGTGATCACCAAGATCTTCACCATTCTTGCCTTCAAATTTTGGAATATCGGAAGGAAGCTTAGTGGGAACTTAGACAAGTCTGGCATATTGAGCATGGCCAAAAAAGGGAGATGGGGTTGTGGCATCTGGCCCCAAGCTCCCTGGAAATATTATTTTTTGGGAATCGCAGCCAATCCAGGGTTCAAGTAAACACCATGTCCCTTTCCAGGATCGTAAGACCCTCCTTCGGACTGATTCATAAGGGTTTGGTTGGGAACCATTCCAGTAGGAATGTTTTGATGAGGGTTGTAAAAACCTCCCCTAGCCAGAGTGGCTCCAAGTTGGGGGTTTCCCAAGGTATGAAACTAACCTCATGCAAAACGTGTTGGTCAGAATTGGTACAGAGGAGGAAGGTGTAAAGGATGGACCATAAGCAGTAGCTTATCCACTAGGTTGGTTACTCCATCCATAAGCAATAGGATTAGACCTGGAGGTGATAGGAGGAAAACCTCCAATGGTAGGAGTTTTTTGTGGGACATGAGTACCACCAAATGAGAATGGAGTATGTGGAGGATTTGTTCCCCCAAGTCTAATGCTAGTATTTGTACCAACTGTTGGGATGGAGTTTGAAAATTGCAATGTGAAGTTCGACATACCATAGGAAAAAGAACTAGAGGCCATAGGGATGGACTGAACATTATATCACGGTGAGTGAAAAAGAGACACAAAAGGGTTCATGGCTATAGGTTGAGTATTCACTATAGGATGGGAAGAGGTGGTGATAGGCACCTCCGATACTACAACCATTTTATTTGAAGGTGTCGAAGGGGTACCGTTAACTATAGTAGGTATGGGAGTTGAAGGGCTCCCAGTATCTTTCCCACTCGATTCAGTACTCATCCTTGTATGATCACAATTCTGATAAGTGGAGGTGTGTGTACCATGTTTGATAACTTTACACATTTTAGAAGGAAAATACTCAAAATTTGGTGGTAAATGTAACAAACGGCGAGACCTGTGAGAAAGATGGTCTGGCTCCATGATGACTCAAGACTCAAGATATAAAAAAAAATCCTAAGGCCAACTAGTAATCAAAGAGCACACCAAAAATAACCAAACGACCAATATGGACACAAACAGGATAATGTGGTTGAAAAGGGCCCCCTTCTCTAAAGTATGTATGCCTTGCCCAAGAGGGGCCTGAGACTCCTCTGCTAAATATCGGAGGTATCAGAATCAATTATAAGGTCCCTCATGGGCTTAACAACCAGTCGGTCAGGTCCCCATGGAGAGGTAATCCTCCATAAAGGTTGTGTGTTGTCTGACCCTTATCTAACCCAAGGTACCTACAAAATAACCCCTACAAGTAACCTATGTAGTACCTAAGTCAAGCAACTAAGAAAGCGTGATATAAATGATGCACAGGCGAACAGTCATAAGTTAGATCCACCGTATGGGTAGGGTAACAAATCCTGAAACCTTGAAAGCATCGCCTCTTATAGAGGTAAGGGTACCAGCAAGATCCCCATATACAAATAGATCCCTAGAAATATATCTGACGCTAAGAAGGTATCGGGGGGATATCCCTTCAACCCACCTCACGTGACCTCATGATTAACTCCAATGTAAGTGGAGCCTCCTGATATTACCGATTATACAATGGATTTATCCACTCCCTTAGTCAGACACATATGTTGATCCACATGGATATTGGTGGTCACCCACCTATTCCAACTGGTTCCTCGTGTCCATTTTTGTTTAGCACGTCTTTATATATTGTTTTATAATTGTGAGTTATACACTTCTGGGGTTGTCTAAATTCTCACACATTCTCCAGGTGGATACAGGTGGCCTCTTTCCTAGTCCAACTGGTCTATTTTGTATGTTTTCATATCATCACATCTTGTTGTACTTTCAGGGTTGTTTTGAAGCCCTAAACATTTTTTTTTACTCACCGTAGTGATATTGTAGATGGAGTTAGAGTATCATGGAGAAATGTGTAGCTCTCTAAAATACCTTTCCAACAGGCTATCATGCACCTACAATGGAGGTTGTATGAAAAAGTTATGACCCTAGGAAGTTGAGGTACCAAATTACACCAACTTACCCATAGGGCCCACATGACTTTTGGCATTTCACCTTCTAGGGTTAGGTTTTTTGATGTCTAGGGTTTTGGAATTCATGAATGATATGAAAATGGCCTATGGAGCCTCATTTTAATCCATTCTTCTCAGATGGATGCGCATAGCATCCACATCCCTTCTCAGAGATAGCTACCAACATTCGAGCAAGTTTCAGTTCTACAATTTTATAGTTTCAACCTATTTCATTATTTAATAGAAGATATTGTTAACTAAATATTTGTGTTGTTCTTCCTATCTCTGTGTTTATGGTATTCAGTCTATAATCGGTTCGTTCTTCTCCTAAATCCATATCAATGGTATCAGAACGGTCTTCTCTTCATTTATTTTTCTTCGTGCATGTCCCTGACAAGGTTTGGGTACAAGAAGTTGGAACTCGAACCAATCGAGCCATTACCAGATCGGTCACGTCAAACCCGACAACAACCCATGGGAGACGAAAATAAAGATGATGGAGAAAGAGATCTTATTAAAATGTTGCTCGAGGAATCCCTCACACGACAAAGGAATGAAATGATGGACAACTTCGCGCAGATCCTTCGACGGTTTCCCACGGGAGAAGTATCTTCATTAGGAATCCATGCAACCTCCTTCAAGGTACAGTTAAATTTTGATATTTTGTTATTTGAAGGAATGATAGATGTGGATGTTGTAGATAAATGGTTAAATCTGCTCGAAGGATATTTTTCAGTCCATAATTTTTCCGATCGGGAAAAGATCACTTTTTCACTCCTCAAGGTCGTTCCCCGTGTTAAATATTGGTGGGATACCTACTATGAGAAAATGGTCATGGAGGAATATGAAATGTTTTTGGTGGACCCTACATGGGATTCCTTCTAGGATGCCATTAAATAATAGTATTACCCTGTTGGAATCTACGAGGACCAGTACACCAGATGGACCACCCTACGTCAAGAAAGGGACCATACGGTACCATACTTCACCAATATTTTCCATACCTTTCGTACCAAATTGGGTATCAAATATTTTGAGTGTCATCTGGTGCTCAAATACCATGATTGTTTGCATAGATACATTCAAATAGAAATGGAGTTCTTGGACATCGCCTCCTTGGGCATAGCTTATAGATACGCTATCAAGATCGAGCATAAATTTAAGAAGAAATGGTAAGAATTTGGATCTACAAACCCCTCACAACTGAAGCGGGGAAAAGGAAACCCCAACCCACACAGCATGGGACCAAGTCATTATGTACACCCTCAAGACAATCCATCCAAGCCACAACACAAGAAGGGAAACGAGAAGACGAAGAAGGACACAGAAAAATGGTGTCAGTACCATAAAATTCCTTGGCACAACACTGATGAATGTCTCTCTAAGAAGTCCCTTGTGATCGAGCTTAAGGCTTTTGAGTCAGAGGTCAATTATGATTCTGAGTCAAATCCTAAAGGAGGGAAGAGGATTATTGATGTTGAACCCAGTTCCATGGTTGCTACCACCAAAGTCCATCCAAGCAAACCAGAAGAACCAAAGGAAGGGGAATGCCTCTTTCACTCATAGATGTGGGTCAAGGGGGATATGATTCACTTCATTGTCGACAACGGTAGTTAGAAGAACCTTATTTCAGTAGAGGTTTTCAAGAAGTTGAACCTGCCAATGACACCACACCTGCAACCCTACACCATCAGATGGCTTCGTCAAGGAAGAGATCTTTGTGTCATCCAACAATGTCATTTGTCCTACGCCATCAAGCCTTTCAAAGATGAGGTACTGTGTGATATTGCTCCCCTTGAAGTTTGTGATGTTCTTTTAGGAGAACCATATTTGTAGAAGCGTCATGTTGTGTATGATTCTAGACCCCGCAGTGTTATTATTACTTTGGGTAGACAATTGTACAAGATTCCAGACGTGGCACTGCCTACTACTATTTCTTTAATCTCTGCTAAGAAATGCAGTAATTTCATTTCATAAACTGATAATTTTGTCTTCTTTGTGATATATGCTCCCAGTAAGAAGAAGGTCATCGCCACATCCATGGCCTCTACACAACACCTCTTGTTGCAGCAGAAGCAACTGGACGGGATCGTGGAAGAATACAGAGACATCTTCATCTCACCTACAGGGGTACCAATACACTGCCAAGTCAAGCATCCAATTGATCTGAACCCCAACTCGCCTCTACCTAATGGACCAGTATATTGACGCTTGTTGATGGAGAATGATGAAATCAGGCATCAGATCCAAGAGCTTCTTCAAAAGGGGCACATCAGACCCAAATCCTCTTCTTCCAGAAGCCCGATTGTACTGGTGTAGAAAAAGGATGGGACTTGGCGACTCTGCATTGATTACAGAGCCTTAAAAAAAATCACAATCAAGAACTGCTATCCCATTCCCATAATTGATGACCTTCTTTACCAACTCAAGGGGGAAAATTTCTTCATCAAGATTGACCTGAAGTCTGGCTACCATCATTTTCCCATCAAACCAATGGATGTCTGGAAGACAACCTTCAAGTCTAAGGAAGGTCTCTATGAATGGCTAGTCATTCCCTTTGGCTTAACAAATGCACCAACCACTTTCATGAGGTTGATGGATGATGTATTGAGACCTTCACCAACTCCTTTGTGGTAGTATATTTGGATGACTTCCTCATATTCAATAGAACATGATAGGAGCACATGTGACATATTCAACAGGTTTTGAGCACTCTACGGCAGCACAAGATTTATGCCAACTTGGAAAAATGATCTTTTGGCATGAACAGGGTCCAATACCTAGGCTACATTGTTGATGAGCATGGGGTACATGTTGATCCAGCTAAGATCCAATTCATTTTTGACTGGTCAGCGCCAACCAAACTGACCGAGATTCGAAGCTTCTTAGGACTCGCCAATGTTTACTGATGGTTCATGTTGGGATTCTCCCATATTGCCTGGTCCCTTAGCCAAGTGACCAAGGGACTTGGTAGGGACAAATTCATGTGGGTTAAGAAGCAGAAATGAGTGTTTGAAGATATGAAACATTGTTTGTGCTCAGCTCCCATACTCTCCTTTCTCGATCTGGAACAACCATTTGATATTGAGACTGATGCATCTGACTATGTTGTGGGTGCAATTCTCACTCAGTACAGACATCCAGTGGAATACCATAGTGAGACACTCTCTAATGATGTTTGTAAATACCCCACCTGCGATAAGGAAATGTATTCCATTGTACAAGCCTATCTTCAATGGAAACATTACATTCTGGGGACAGAGACGATCATACACACTGATCACAAGCCTCTGCAATTCATATAGACACAGGGGAAATATCAAAACGACCTCCATCAGAAGTGGTCCACCTACTTGCAGCAGTTCCATCTCAACAACAAGTATAAGATAGATATCTCTAATCGTGTCATTGACTTCCTCAGTTGGCCTCCTGAGGCTGCACTTACCACTGTGCTCCATTCCTGTGGACATGAAACATGGGAGTGGCCCCAACTTTAGCAACAAGATCTGGACTTCACCACCACATATCAGTGCTTGGGTACAAGCACCACTATCATTGATTTTCACATTCAGTACAGACTCTTATGCAACCTGCGCCATCTTTTTGTTCCTACAAGTGAGCGTTTGAGGCTGATTTGGGAACCCCACTATAGTCGGTGTCAGGATATTTTGGCGTAGAGAAAATTGTAGTCATCCTTTAGAAACATTTTTATTGGACAAAACTTCGACTGGACGTCAGCAAGTATATCAAATCTTGAATTTCCTACAGCATTGACAAGATAGCCATCAAGAAGAAAGGATTATACACCCCTCTACCTCTTCCCGAGAAGCCATGGGAGTACATCTCCATGGATTACATGCTTGGTTTTCCAACCACCAAGCACGCAAACGACTGTGTGTTTGTGGTCGTTGATCGGTTTTCGAAGATGGCAATCCTCATAGCCTGTAAGAAGACTGTCACAGTGGTTGATATTGCCAAGATCTTCTTTGAATGCATTTGGGATACCACATACCATCATCTCCAACCAAGACAGCAGGTTCCTCAGCACCTTTTGGTCGAGTCTCTGGTCTCTGCTGGAAACCAAGCCCACAAAATCCACTTCTTTCCACCCCCAAACCGATGGCCAAACCGAGTTCGTCAATTGGATGATTGTGCACATCCTTTGCATGTACAAATCTAAGCATCCACATACATGGGACGAGAGTCACCCATATGTCCAACACATTTACAATAGAGCTCTCCATAGTTCCACCAGCCATAGTCCATTTCAGGTGGGTTTGGGATTCCAACCCTTGGGACCCATTGACGTTACACTTCCTCTTGACACCGTACAAATATACTCTTCCCCTAATCAGTCTGTGGTAAAAAAATCCACCAGATTCATTGAGCGGATTTAGCACATCCACCAACAGGTCTAGGAGATTTTGCATAAATCCAATTCTAAGTACAAACAACGCCATGATAAAAATAGGGTACCACACCAGTTTCAGGTTGGCGATAAAGTTTGGTTGCATAAGGAACATCTCATCGGGCCCCATCGGAAGCTTCAGCCACTTCGTTATGGGCCTTACACTATCACCAAGGTTGTGGGTAGCAATGCTTTTGAGCTCAACATTCCACCCTTCCTTGGCCTGCATCTAGTATTCAATGTGGACCTCTTTCGGCCATATTTCCCACCATTATTGGACACCTCTGATATCATTGAACAACTAACACAAACAGATCTCAACCTTGACTGCATGGAACAAGAATCCACCAATCATATAGCTGACACACAGGTCAAGGGCACTCGCTAGCAGCAGATCCAACTTTATTGGGTTGTCAAGGCAGGGAAACTCCTACACCAAGGAAAGTGACTCACTTGGGGCCAAATCCAGCATAAGTTTCCTCACCTAATGGGGGAACTCAATGCAATGGATACCATTGCTTCCTAAGGGGGGAGGATTGATCTAAATGGATATTGGTGGCCAGCCACCTATTCCAACTAGCTCCTCGTGTCCATTTTTGTTCAGCACATATTTTTGTATTGTTTTATAATTGGGAGTTATACACTTATAAGGTATTTTGAAGCCTCACACATTCTCCAGGTGGATATGGGTGGCCTCTCACCTAGTCCAATTGGCCTATTTTGTATGTTTTCATATCAGCACATCTTGTTGTACTTTCATTGTTGTTTTGAGGCCCTAAACATTGTTTTTTTGACTCACTATAGTCAGACTACAAACATAGTCATATTTTGAAGACGAAATGTGTAGTTCTCTGAAATACCTTTCCAACGAGTTATCACACACCTAAAACGGAGGTCGTATGAAAACGTTACGACCCTATGAAGTTGAGGTACCAAATTACACCAACTTACCCATAGGGACCACATAACGTTTGGCGTTTCACCTTCTAGGGTTAGGTTTTTGGATGTCTAGGGTTTTGGCATTCATGAGTAATATGAAAATGGCCTATGGATCCTCATTGTAATCCATCCTTCTCATATGGATGCATGTAGCAGCCACATCTCTTCTCAGAGATAGCTACCACCATTCGAGCAAGTTTCAGTTCCGCAGTTTTACAGTTTCAACCTGTTTCATTATTTAATAGAAGATATTGTTCATTGAATATTTGTGTTATTCTTACTATCTTTTTGTTTATGGTATTCAGTCTATAATTATTTTGTTTTTCTCCTAAATCCCGATCATATGTTGATTTAATATCCTTTGAGAAGTTTACTCACAAAATCCTATTCCAAGGCTCTAAATCCTAAGCTAGTTTGTGCACCCTAGAAAAATAAAATCGTTACTAATGAATTTTAAATTATAGCATTAATTTTAGTGGCCTTGCCTACTCAAAAATGTGTGGTCGTGAAACTAGTGATGTTATGACTCAGCAAGTAAAATAAATGAATATGAATACAATGCAAAGTCCTAACTTCAATTCCCAATAAATGATATTCTTTTCAAAATGAAATTCTCAATTTAGTTATGCAATTCTAAATAAAATGAAATCTTTCTTTACATGTACTAAGATCAATGATAAGGACTCAAAACACCAAATTCCAACAATTTAAAATTCCCAATATTTTTGTATTTTCAATATAAAAGAATGAAAATGCAAGGACTGAACAACAGCTTGATATAAACACTCTATTGTATGTAAACAGAGACAAACCAAGTAGGATATCAAGAAGCAAACACGCATCCCAAGATGCAAGGACAATCAAATGAAAAGGATGATGAGAAAGGCACCTCCCAAAAATTCAACCAAAGAAAGGTTTCCTGTCATTCCACAGACACTTAACAGTCATAAAAAAGACCTAAGAAGACTCAGCAATCATCAAAACCTACACAACAACCATCAAACCCAGCAACCAAGCAAAAAAGGGTGATGTATGTGACTGTTCAAGGGAAAAGTGTGTATATATGCTTCTTGCAGAAGGGAAGCATGCATATATACACGATTGTCAGGAAAAAACCAGCATATATGTGTCAAAACGCAACTAGGCTAAGGAGAAGGCTAAGAAACTTAGACTCAGAGTGAACAGAGACTATCAAGCATTCATACGACAAGAAACTCAATATAAACGAGAGCAATCTAAGGAGGAAAAACACTCCAAACACCAAAAAAGAATATTCTCTCCCCATTATGGTCACCAATTCTATTAAGAGGAAAATCTCTCTATGGCTAGGGGTAAACCACAACATACAGAAATGACTACATAAATCAACTCTAATATCAGGTATGTTATATAAAAAAATATGCTAGCAAGACAAGATAAAATGCCTACCTCGTCCAGACATTCGGTGAAGTCCATCGTTGAGCACTTGACTCAAAGAAATACACCTACAACGTGTCCTCAACAACCAAGAAACGCAATCATATGGTGACAATATATAATGTTATCACATTCAATAGCATAATCCATCAACATTCATAACAAATACGCCCATGGAATAACAATTCAAATAATTCCAAGATATTAATTGGACGAGAAAAGAGTATTTCTATTAAACTGTAGTCAGCATAAGTGAATGAATTACAAACGTTTGTGTCGACACGGTTCATAACTGGGAAAATAAGTCCCTCCCATCTGGGCCTCCATCACTTCAATCCTCCACCAAAGACAAGTTCATATAAGAGAGACAATGAGGTTCTCAATCAAGTAGGGAAGATCTTGGGGGTTGAACAATGTGTTCGGACTTAAAGGAAAAAGGGATGCAGACTTAATATGAAGTGAATAATTTCTCCAGAGTAACTTTTCTCTCAAAGTTGAATTCTTCTCCTCTTTTCCATAGCTTGGATTTGGCCCATTTGTATCCTTCACGTGAAATTGAAGGGTCGAGTTAGATTTTTTCTAGTATATGGAAGGCCAAGGATCATAGATCTCATGACATGACATGCAAATCCGACACCATTTTTTAATTTTGGGCACAAATCCTGATGTATGCGGGTTGTAGTTGTGCAACATGTGTATATTCATGTTGTACTATAGTTAGGGTGTGTATATGTGGAAAAATAATGTTTTTATCTCTGGGATTTGCAAAAAGGGACTTCAAGTCTTCATAAGGAAATGGAAAAAGGCCTTTTTTGCAAGTTTGCATAGGGTGAGGAAAATCTTGCTATAACAATGCTAGTCCAAGGGAATTTAACTGCAAAACCTTGTTCCGGTTAGCTCGATGCATGGAATCCTAAACCCTCCAACAATTGGATCAAAGGGTAAACAATTATAGAAAATAAATTTTGAGAATACTTTGGCACTTCCATATTGGACAAGTATCATATGAATTTAAGACACTTCTAACTATCTTATGTTTTTGGCTTGTAATGTAAGTACCCTTGTAAAATCTATGCACAGTGAGGAAGATCATATGAAACATGGTAGAGGATACCATGTTTCTTTGTGTTGCATGTTTTTTTGAAAGGTAATTGATATTTCTAAATAAATTTTCCAAGAGTATTGTTTCCACCCCATTTTGAAAAGAGTGTTAGCATGAAAAGAGAATCGGAATACACGCAATGGTCTTGGTGAAGAGAAAATGTATGAAAATATTTGAATTTGTGCTCCATTAGCTATAATGTAGAAGCTGAATTTATTATTAAGTACCAAAGACCTGAATACAAAAACAACATAATAGATCCAAGAACAATATAGAATAATATCCACTTTGTTATTATAAAACCCTTAGGGTAGGGAAACACAATACAATAAATCCTATTAAGGAAGGGATCCTCTCCTTTTCACTTGCCTCTTCCAGGGGTAACCTCCTAATGAGCTACTTCTCCAAATACAATACTTCTTGACGTCCATTACATTGCTTGAACCCCTTTATATAGTACTACCAACCAACTAAAAAAATTATATAGGAGGAACATTCTATAAGTGGAACCTTCTAATAAGTCTTCTTACATTTATTATGTTCACACTAATATATCTAACTACCATAATAGGAATTATTTAATAATATAGTCTACCTAGTCCACATTACATTGAATGACCTCCATGATTATCACTATGGGCCCTTTGGGCCCCCATTACCTCTCTACATACACTGCATTCCATCCCCCTTATGAAAGTGTTGTCCTCGACGCTTGTTATGAGGGTGTACAACCATATACCAGGGTCCCATGGATAAGTGTGGACCACAATGTTGATGTAGGTTGGAGAAATAGGGTCCCCTGTAGGAATGTGAGCCACCATGTTGAAGTAGTCTAACCACCACTATAAACATGGGTCTCATTTCCAAGTGTTCATGTGAACTCCACGTTGAAGATATTGGAACACCATAGCCAACTAAAAATGATGCTCCAAATATTGGCATTCATCATGTGGATCGAAATAGGTAGAACCAACCAAAAATTCATCAACTAATACTGGAGAATAATAAAATTGAAGAAGAATATGCAGAGAAGGATCATGTTTACTTTACAAGAGGTTCTCTACATGAGGTGGATTAGAGTCATCAAATAGAAGATGGAAGTTGCTGTCATCCTATAAATGACAACTATCCATATACTAATCAGCCTCAAGGTCATACCAAGCATATACTTCTTGATTATATTCATCCATGATGCATGCCATAAGATATCCCTCTTGTATGTGAGCCAAGGACTGTTGAATATTGTGACAATTTTCCATCGGGTCTTGTATACCATCTTGCAAGTGGTTTTGTTGATTACAACTCTCTCAGTGAAATTCGGTCTCAAGGGATTCAAAATTCCATAGAAATTCCATGAGTATTTGAGAGTGAATATCCATTGGAAACACCACATATAAGATACCAAAGGAAATATCATAAAATTATCTATCCAATGGCATTGATCTGGTAGCAATTTGAGCACTCTGTGAATTGTTATGATCTCTTCAGTCTCTTCATCGTCATGAAGACCCTAGAAAATGGTCGATTTTAAATCAGTGATATCTTCACTTCCAGAGCTCCAATTCAGAAAATTTAGGGCCTCAAAACGGCTCTGGAAGTGAAAACTGCTAAAAATAGTAAATTACCAAAATTTCCAGAAAATTGTTTTGAGCTAGTTGGAAAAGGTGGGTGGCCACTGATATCCATCTGGATCAATCCTCCCTCCTTAGGAAGAAATGGTCTCCATTGTGTTGAGGTCCCCCACCAAATGAGGAAATTTCTGTTGAATTTGGCCCCAGGTGAGCCACTTGCCTTGGTGCAAAAGTTTCCCTACTTTGACGACTCGATAAAGTTGGATCCTTTGTCATCGAGTTCCCTTGATCAGTGTGTCCACAATTTGATCATTGTATGCCTATTTTATGCAATCGGGGTTGAGCTCTATTGGTGTCAATTGTTCTGCTACTTTTGAGGTGTCCAATAATGGTGTGAAATAAAGGCGAAGAATATCCATGTTGAACACTGGGTGCAGGCCAAGGAAAGGAGGAATGTTGAGCTCAAAATCATTATCCACCATGGCCTTGGTGATAGTGCATAGCCCATAATGGAGTGGGAAAATCTTTCGATGAGGTCCTATAAAGCGTTCTTTCTACAAGTGCAACCAAACTTTTTTGCCCACCTGAAACTTATGTGGCACCCGATGTTGATCATGGCGTTGTTTGTACTTGTCATTGGACTTTTGTAGGATATCCTAAACCTGTTGGTGGATGTGATGGATCCGCTCAATGAAAAGGGTGGCTTTCTCAGCTTCATTTGGAGCAGGAGGTGAGTCGGTCGAGGTGACCACAAGGGGAAGTGCAACCTCTATGGGACCCAATGGTTGGAATCCCAACCCCACCTGAAAGGGGATGTGGTCAGTTGAGCTATGCAGGGCTCAGTTGTAGCTATGTAGGACATATGGAAGGCTTGCATCCCATGTGCGAGGGTGCTTTGAATTATACATGTGAAGGATATGCACAATCATTTTATTTACAACCTTGGTTTGGCCATATGTCTGGAGGTGGAAGGTCGTGGATTTGGTGAGCTTGGTGTCCAGCGGTGACAAGAGGCTCAACCAGAATGTGCTGAGAAATTGACTATCTCGATCTAAGACAATGGTTTGTGGGATTCCAAAATGTACCCAGACTCATTCAAAGAAGAGCTTGGCAGTGGCCTCTGCTGTGATGCTCTTCTTGCAGGTAACCAGAATCGCCATCTTAGAAAAGCGATCAACAACCACAAAAACACAGTCACTTCCCCGCTTGGTGGACGGGTGGCCCAACATATAGTCCATTGATATGGATTCCCATGGCCTGTTAGCAGTAGGAAGAGGGGTGTAGAGGCCCTATTTCTTAGTGGTCAGTTTTTTAATAGCACAGGCAGTGCAAGACTTGATATAAAGGTTGACCTCCTGTTGAAGTTTCGACGAGTATAAATGTTTCTGTAGCATCACCACTGTCTTTTGGATGCCGAATTGTCCTGCCACCTGACTGTAGTGGGCTTCCCAAATCAGCTTCGCTCGATGACTTGATGGAACACAAATATGGCCTAGACGACATAACAACCCATCCTGAAGATAAAAATTATCGACAACTACGTTTGCACCCAACATTTGGTAGGTGGTGGCGAAGTCAAGGTCTGTCTCATAGAGTTGGGGGCATCCAGAGGTCTGATGGCCGCAAGATTCTAGCACTGTGGTGAGTTCCACGACAGGCAGTATACTAAGGCAATCAGCGACGCGATTGGTGGTTCTTGTTTTATACTTGATGTTGAGGTGGAATTGTTGCAAGTATGTGGACCACTTTTTATGAAAATCATTCTGTGATTTTCCCTGTGTCAGCATGAACTGTAGTGGCTTATGCTCAGTGTGGATGATTGTCTCCTTCCCAAGAATGTAATGTCTCCACTGGCGGCAGCCTTGCACAATGGAGTACATTTCTTTGTCATAAGTAGGGTACTTATGAACAACATCTGACAGTGTCTCACTATGATAGGCCACGAGGTGGTCGTGCTGAGTGAGAACAGTGCCCACGGCATAGTCTAAAGCATCTGTCTCGATCTCAAAGGGATGTTGCAGGTTTGGTAGTGAAAGTACTAGGGCTAATCACAAGCGCTGCTTCAAATCATAGAATGCTTGTTTTTAGGACCGGCCCCACGCAAATTTTTCCTTACCACCACCCTTGTTTATTTGGCTGAGGGCCCATGCAATATGTGAGAATTCCAACACGAACCTGTGGTAGAAATTGGCAAGGCCCAAGAAGCTCTGAAGCTCAGTGAGTTTGGTTGGGGCTGGCCAGTCACGGATGACTTGGATCTTGGCCAGATCCACATGTATGTCATTCTGATCAATGATGTAGCCCAGGTAATGGACCTTGTCCATGCTGAAGGAGAAGTTTTCCAAGTTGGTGTATATCTTGTGTTGTCACAGGGTGTGCATAACCTGTTGAATATGTTGCAAGTGTTCGACCCAAGTCTTGTTGTAAATTAGAATGTCATCCAGATACACCACTACAAAAGTGTTGGTGAATGGTCACAGGATATCGTCCATCATCCTCATGAGAGTGGTTGGAGCATTTGTCAAACCAAAGGGCATGACCAACCATTCAAAAAGGACTTCCTTTGACTTGAAGGTGGTCTTCCATACATCTATTTTCTCTATCGAGACCTGGTGGTAGCCAGAATTCAGATCAATCTTATTGAATTATTTGGCCCCCATGAGTTGATCAAAGAGGTCGTCAATTCAGGGAATCGAGTACCGGTTTCTGATTGTGATTTTATTCAGATCCCAGTAATCAATATAGAGTTGTCAGGTTCCATATTTATTTTGTACCAACATTATTGGGCTCCCGCAAGGTGATGAGATGGGAAAAATGTGCCCCTTGTGGAGCAATTATTGGATATGTCGCTTGATCTCCTCATTCTCTAGCAAAGAGTGATGATAGACTGGCCCATTAGGCAGCATTGTGTTGGGGGTCAGATCGATGGGGTTCTTGACCTAGCAGTGCATAGGTACCCATGTAGGTGAGGATAATATATCTAAGTATTCTTCCACTACCTTATCTACTTGCTTCTTTTGTGGGAGAGGTCAGTCACAGAGACACTAGATGTGGTTGTGATCTTTATCTTATTCTAAGAGTGAATCACAAAGAAGACAAACTTTCTCATTTGAGACATGACCTTCCTGCATTACTTAGCAGAGATCAAGGAAATAGAACTGGATGGGATGGCCTCAGGTATCTTGTACAATTTCTTGTTCAAAGTAATAATAACACTACGAGGCCTAGACTCATATACAGCATGACGTTTCCATAAATAAGGTTGGCCCAAAAGAACATCCCAAACTTCGAGAGGAGAAACATCACACAATACCTCATCTTTGAAGGGCTTGATGTCGTACGATAGTCGAAACTATTGGTTGACGCAGAGATCGCTTCCTTGGCAGAGCCATCCAATGGTGTAGGGTTGTGGGTGTGGCATTGTTGACAGGGCTAGCCGCTTGACGACCTCTGCTGAGATGAGGTTCTTCTGGCTACCGCTATCAATGATGAAGTGTAGCAGGGTGCCTTTTACCCACATCTGTGAATGGAAGAGGCGCTCTCCTTCTTCTGGCTCGTCTGGTTCACCAAGTTGGAGCTTGGTGGTAGCAACAGTGGCACTCAGTTCCGCGTCAATGATCTGTCTTCCCCTTTTTGGTTCTAGCTCAGAGTCAGAATCTGCATCTGATTCAAAGGCTTTTACTTCAGCTACCAACGACTGTGTTGAGTAGAAGCCAGAAGTTTTATGCCAAGGGTTCTTATGGAAGTCGCACTACTTCCCAGTATCTTTCTTTGTCTTTCTGGTGTCCTTCTTTGCTTGCGGCTTGGATTGGTTGTCCTGATATTATCCATCTTTTCTCTATCCTTTGTTCTGTGGGTTGGGGTCACCCTTTCCTGGATTTTGTTGTGAGGGGTTCCCAGGCCCAAATTGTCACGTCTTTTGTTTGAGCTTCTGCTCGATTTTGACGACATATCGGTAGGCCACGCCCAAGGATGAGATGTCCAGAAATTCCATTTCAGTCTGGATGTAGCTATGCAAAGCACAGCGATACTTAAGCACCAGATTTCGGTCTGAATCTTTGATACCCAGCTTGGTGCACAAGGTATGGAAGATATTTATGAAATATGGCACTCCTTGGTCTCTTTATTACTGCAGTGTGGTCCATTTGGTATACAAGTCATCATAACTTTTGACAAGGTAGTATTGTTCCTTAATAACATCCCTGAAGGATTCCCAGGTGGTCGTGACTGAAAATAATGAGGGTTCCTTTGTTTCCTTTTTCTCACAGAAAGTTTCCCATCAATCTTTGACATGGGGAACAACTTTGAGGAGCGCAAAAGTAATATTTTCTCTATTTGAAAAGTTATGGACAGAAAAATACCCTTCTAGTATATTCAACCACTAGTCTACAGCGTCTGCGTATATATGACCTTCAAATATAGGAATATCAAATTTTATTTGTACCTTGAAGGGGGCGACGCCTCCGTTCAAATAAGATGTGTCACCTGTTGGTAGCCGCCAAAGGATTTGCATGAAACTATCCATCATCCCATTCCTCTGTTGCATGAGGGATTCCTTAGTCAACAGTTTGAAAGGATCTCCTGTCCCATCATCTTTATTTTCTCCTTCCATTAGAGTTTTCTTCGGCGTGCGAGAGCTTTTTTCCTCAAGAGAAACAAGCTCGAGACCCAACTCTTTGTACTCTGGCCTCGTTGGGGACATGCATTAAGACGACAATGAGCAGACCACTCTGATACCACTGATCCATACTTTATGAGTAGAATGAAATGAATACATATTATTAAGAGGTGCTTAACACAAAATAACATAGATACATTAAAACTTGTTTTCTATTCAATAACGAAATAAGCTGAAAATTGTGAAATGCAGTGGAAACAAGCTTGTTGGAATGGTGGCAGCTTATCTCTGAGAAGGGATGTGACAGTTGTGCTCATTCACAAGAAGATAATTACAATGAGGTTATAAAGTATTTTTTTACAATAAGCAGGAATTTCAAAAACCCTAGACATCCAAAAACCTAACCCTAGGAGATGAAGCGCCAAAAGTCATGTGGGCCCCGTTTGGGTAAGTTAGTACATCAACTTCCTGGGGTCGTAACTTTTGCATATGATCTTCATTTTAGGCGTATGATAGCCCGTTGGAAAGGTATCATCGAGGATATTCATTTTAGATGCAATATCAAAGGAACTTACAAATTTCAAACTTGTTTTCCCAAACAAAACAAAAAACATCGTTTAGGGCCTCAAAACGGCTCCAGAAATGAAAACTGTTAAAAATAGTAAATTACCACAATTGTCAGAAACCTATTTTGAGCTAGTTGGAAAAGGTGGGTGGCCACCGATATCCATCTGGATCACTATGATACCACTTTTTAAGTATCAAATACCTGAATACAAGAAAACCAAAATGTATCCAAGAACAATATATAATAATATCCACTTTATTATTATCAAACCCTTAGGGTAGGGAAACACCATACAATATATCCTATTAATGAAAGGATCATCCCTTCTTCACTTCTCTCTTCTAGGGGGAAATATACTAATGAGATACAACTCCAAATACAATAGTTCTTGACTTACATTACATTTCTTGAACCCATTTATATAGTTCTACCAACCACCTAAGAACATTTTATGGGAGCAACCTTCTAATAAGTCCTCTTACATTTATTATGTTCACATTAATATATCTAACTACCATAGTGAGCATTATTTAATAATATAGTGGACCTAGTCCACCTTACATTGAATGGCCTCCACTATTATCACTATGGGCCCGTCGACCCCCCCATTACCTCTCTATCTACACTACAATTACTTACTCTTGCATGTCATTCAAATGCTACTGTTGAAATTAATAAAAAAATGAATGGAGATAAAGGGGTTTGGTTGTAGTTAATATTTTGGATGTGTTCATTTTCATTTTATCTTGGAATTTTATTGTGAAATTACCCTCACATATACAATTATAGGCTCACCTATATGTTACATATATTAAATCACTTATTTTTTTATATCATTTTTCAAAGATAATATATTTTTTGTAATTGGTATTTTTGGAAATTGGAAGATCCTAACACCTTACAACTCAATATACCACGCATGAAATGAGTAAATTATATATATATATTTTAAATGAGTAAATTATAATCTCTAACACTTGTAGAGAGATTATTATATTTTCTATTATATAATAATATCTACAAGTGTTTAAGAGAAAATGTGTCATGCATATGATGTTTTATCTCCATAAGTGTTGCATGCAACAATACAACACTTCAACAATGACACGTGTGTTGCATGCAACAACACAAACAAAAAAACATGGTTATCAATTTCCCCTTGGCACTACATGGAGAACACCTTGTAGCAGATATTTTTAGTATTACAAGATTTGGAAAAAATTTCAAAAAAACCTCTATTATTCCAGGCATAGGTTTTAACAAATGTTCCATATAAGTAAGAAAATTTGGGCAGATGGGGGTTTTAGCGGAGGTTTTTTCATCGGTGCTTTTATTGATAACAAATGCATCAGTGCATTCTTAAGAAACATGCACCAGTGTGTTTTTAAGTAACATGCACCCGTGTACACACAATCACAAAGAATTGGTTCTCTTAAAATAATTATGCATCGGTACCATATTTTTGTTATATGAAACATCGGTGCTTTATTGTTTCTATACACACTAGTGTGTGTTTTTTTTTATGCAGCAGGGGTGCTCGTATAAATATTACATCCTGGTTCTCTTATAGACGGTCGCATCGATGATTGTACTACCACGTGCATGGAAGGATAGTGAAATTTCCATAAATTGAGGTGCGTTGTTGGTGCCATTTTTGTTACTAAGCATTGGTGTGTATCTAATAATTGAAGCATCGATGTGTATATTGTATATAAAGCACCAGTGTGTATATTTTATATAAATAATTGATGCATATATTACATATAAAGCATCGGTGTGTATATTATATGTAAAACATTTGTGCGACTACTCATACTTATGTCGCTTAAAGTAACAACTATAATCAATCATGTGATCTATTTCTTAAAGTAGCAGTACTTCTTCATAATTTTTAGCACTGGTGCTTCTATTTAATTATTGGGAAACAGTTTGTACTAATAAAAAATGTGTTATCGTCTACTTTATGGCACACCCCATTTAGTGAGTTCAAGATAATATAGTGCACTGATATGTATATATTTTAATTAATTATTATTTTTGCGAATTTTCTATTAATATTCTCAAAATCAAATATTTTTATAAGAATATTGTTTTTATGTTTTTGATATCATGATTGAATTAATGTGTCATCCAACGATTTACACCTCTGTTATTTGTAACAATGTAAATTATCCATATATTAATTAATTAGAAACGCAACATTTTACAACATTCGACAATGCAATAAAATAAGAAACTATTTTTATTATATATGAATAAGAGACCCGTTTTCATACAAAATGGGATAACGTAAAGGTCCACAATAATCAAAATGCAACCAATATGTAATTGTTACATGTATTTATAACATGTCCTCATGCAATTGGGACATTATGTTGAGTACATTAAACAAAATATGTGATATTCATAGACAAATATTCCAAAACATACAACTTGCAGTAACATTCAATTATATTGATTGTCATTCATCACTTAAATTATTTTCATCACTCGAGTTGTGTGCTTGACTCATTTCTTCATCACTTGTAGGTGATATTCTACTTTGGTTATTTAAACTAATGTTTTCTTCATCGTTTTTTTGTTATGTTCTGTCTGTTCATGTTTCATCTACAAACATAGAAATAAAGTGTAATAAGTAAATTTACATTTATATATATAGTAAAATATACATTATTTCATAAACAAAAAAACGTACCATAGAAACGAGTGATTCATAAACAATATGCATGCTTTCCAATCCATGCCGCATGCTATGTACCAAAAGCTCTTATGTTGGCTACTCTCAATACTTTATTTCGTGCATGTTTAATACGCCATGACAAAGCATAGTCGATACAATTAATATAAACATGTTTTATTGTTCCATTAAATATAAAACAAGAGAAGTTAAGAAACATAGCTACTTACAAATTTTTCAATTAAACCTTGATATTTCAACATATACTCACAACCCTTACTTAAACAATGTTGATCAATTCATTGGTTGGCTCTTCTTTGTATGTTAGCACCTATTAGAAGACTTCCCTGGAAAAGTGTAAATTTATTATTTAAATATAAATATCACAACAAATATGAAATATTAAGTAAAGCCGAAAATGTAAGTACTCACAAACTTTGTGATCAACAATTTTCTCCCTTGTCTTCATGTCTTGTGTGTTGAATGGGTTCCATTTTTTATTCTTTTCTGCAACAAAGAAATTGAAAATTAGTATTTCATACGATAATTAAATTCAATATACATAAAAGAATAAATGGATTATTACATACCTCTAGTGCACTTTGTTGTTGGGATGCCTCCTCATGTGATGCAATTATGTTCATTTCTTTTACCATCTTCTTGTACACTTTTTTGGACATCCCTATGGGCATGTATTGGATTTCCCCTCATTTGTTTCTTGGAATTTTCATAATCTTCCTAAAATCGAAAAAACACAATAATTTTTTTTTAAATGGACATGAAAGTAAACATAGCAAAAAAAATTAATTTGGTAATTATTGGAACATATTATAGAAAAACGTGTTTGATAATAATACATTTTAAATTAATATTTTTTGTTATTGTCATTTTTTTCTATTGCAAGTCTCACGGGTCTCATTGACCATTTTCTCTAGAAACTCTTCATGTAGTTTATGTATAACCTAATTCTTGGAGTCATTGGATTTATTTTTGTATTGTAAGTGGAAAGTGCATCTATATGTTCTTTCCACTATATCCCTCAAAGTTTTGTAAAACAATTTGTTCCTCTCAATAACTTCAAGCACCACTCCAGTTGAATTGATGACCAAGTTGTCATCATCCTTTACATCCTTCAAAACAAATTTCCTCTTAGGATGACACTATGTTTCCTCGCTAGCGGTCCCTACATAAAATTAAAAATGTGAAATCGAGTGTTTAAAACTTGTTAGAAATTAGTGTTAAGAAATTCATTTTTGGTAAAAAGTCAAAGAAAAACTTCATGTTGATTACCTTTTGATCCATATAATTCCTCTTTTTGCAACATTTCCATAAATTTTTATGCTCTTTTTCACTCATATTGTGAACCATCTTATCGAGTTTCTTCAAGTTTTTGCTCTACATGACACATATTAACCAATACACATCATTGATTTAAACCTACCAATAATTGAAATATATAATTAATATTTTAATAAAACTTAAAGAAATTTCCTTGTTCTCTTGTTGGGATGAGCTACCATCGTGTTTTATGCAATAATTTGTTTTGCTTGAACTTATATCAGTGATATTCTATAATAAAATAAAATAAAAAACAGGAATCATTAGATATAGAACTAAATAGTTTTACAAAATAAAATGTCGAAGCATGTAATGAAATAGTACAACCTGATGCGCTCAACATACTTATATGCATCAGTGCTCATGATTACTAAATATTTTGCACCGACTAAAAAAATAGGAACTGTCAAAAATAAAACTTATAAAACAACTTTACAAAATAATATGTCGTTGTGTGTAATGAAATAGTATGACCCTGTGCACTCAACATACCTATATGCATCATTGTTCATTACTACATATTGTGCATCGACTAATCCGCACACATCTGATATCAAAATCATTAGTAATTATATTTTAAACAAATCAGTGTTGTTGACAGAAATATGAGCACTTGTGTGACATTATTGTATTGTGTGCACTGCGCATCATAAAAAAACATTTTTTGAAAAAAAAAATACTGACAATGACAGGGTTTAGGATCCAATGCAATGAGTTATACCATTACAATGGATACTAAATTCCCCATATATAAGTAAAAAAACTTTATAAAAATATATATCTTAAAAAAAAATTCCCTTCTGAAATATAAAGAGGGGAACCGAGAAAAATAACAAGAAAGCTAGGGCTTCCAATACTGGAGGTAACTATGAAACCCTTTTTTTTTTTAGACTGTATTGAAAAAAGTTTGAATCAAATAGGGAGAAATTGAGATGATCAATAGAATGAAATCACATTCCTAAAATTTCTCCTCTACAAATTTGTATGTGGCCTACGGTGATCCCTTCCAAATTTATCTCTTCAAAAAAATCAACCCACTCCAAAGTATTCACTGGTAAATATCTCATGCACAAATCTCTCATCTTAATTTTTCCAAAAGAATGAAATAATGAATAGTTTTTTCATTTATAAACACATATTTTTCAAAAAATCAAATTCTTGCTCATTTTTTCGCTTTATATTTTGGCACATTGATGATAAACCCAAACGTTGTCTTCTCTATAACATATTTTTGGTGTGTTATATAGTTTAGTGCACCTTTTTGCTTTAAAGCACCAATGCACTTTAAGGTGCACCGGTGTGTTTTATCCATATAGAGGCAACAATGAAAAGTATATATTTATGATTTTAGTTTCTATTTTGCTATACATTCATTGTGTTACACAATTTTAGGTGTTCGGTGCAATATAGACCTACAAATCATGGGTGTCAATTTTATTGACATAATAAAAATGGAATCCTTGACAATTAATTTTTGTGGAGATTTTGGCTACAATTTTGGGTGCCTAGTGCGCTATAGACCTACAAACGCACCAGTGTCAATTTTATTGACATTATATAAATGCAAACCACCGCAATTAAATTTTGTAGAGATTTTGCTTTATAAAGATAGTAACACAGGTGACGCTTGAGTGCTTTTCATAATTTAACACACTAGTGTCTTCTTATATATAGACGCATCGGTGCATCTGTAACTAATAAAGAGAACCGATAACTTTTTAAAGACATTTGAAATTTTGTTTGAAGTTAGATTGTTCTATGCTTCCCAAAATTTCATTTAAAATTTTATTTATGTCCTAATGATGGTTTTAGCTCAAATGCAGGGGGGGGGGGGAATTATAGTATCAAATGGCCAATTATTTATATTTCATCTCATTCCATATCATTGCAAATTCATCAACTTCTCCCCCACTACTTGAAATAAGTCTATATTTTATTTATAATTCATTTATGGGATTGAATTTATGTCATTTATGCATGTGCATTTGAATAATTCTTCATTGAATTTTGTAGTATCATGATTATACATTGAGTTCAGATGCACAAGATATTCCACCAGTCCAAAAAAATTGCAAGCTCCTACAGGAGAAACATACTGCAAACAAATGTTTGATGAAAACATAAACCTCTTTACCATGCCAATTGTAAGATGTCATCTTCCAACAACTTGCAACCTGAGTCAATAGTATTACACTTTGAATTGAATCTCTTTTATGACACACCAATAGTATGTGGTTGTTAAAAATGTAACGAGTTGAAGAAGAACCCTCGACATGTCACATTGTCCCATTATATTAATGATCAAATTCATAAATTTGATGGTCTAATACCTTCCATTGTGGTCAAGAATCCAATAGGTAATAGAGAAAAGACACGTAGGAACACTTACATATGATCATTTTGTTAAAAGTTGGAAGCCAGATCAACCAAGTTTCCTCCTAAATTGGTCAACCTATCTCCTTTTGTTGAGTCAATAAAGAGTCATTCTAGTAAGCCAAAGCATGATATCAATACTATCCAAAAAATCTCTATTAGGAGATCCAAAAATTTGTATGAGCTAAGAGCAAAAATTTCCAAGTACACACCAAACTTTGTTCAATTGTTGGAAGGTAGCGATGACTTACCTCTTCCTATCCATCTTCAAATTAAATAACAAAGATGTTACAACTTAGATTTGTATGGTGTTTGGTCATCTTCAATGCCTATGCCCAATGTTGGAAATGAATTCCATTTTTGTGGTAATAGTTATATGATTCGAAGTTTGAAATAGATGTTGAAAATATTGGATTGTTATCCTTTCATGTGTGTATGTTCCTACCAAACAATCAGTATCACTTATTCCATATTGTGTTCCTCTTTACAGTTGGTTTGATTACTTGAATATCGTTAAATACAAACATAGCATTTACATGTATAGTATGTGCAGGAATGGTTATGTTTATAGAAACTTTAACAGAAAAAATTTGGTATATATCGATGGTTGTCCATGAACTCATGGGAACATTACAAGGTTCATAAATAGTTGTAAGTCCTCATTATTTAGTGCAAATTATTCCTTTGAGGAACACTCTAATGACAAAGAGTTTTTTATGAAAAGAAAGACATCCAAATTTGGCATTGTGCATGCAATATATAGTTTGTCTCCTAGTGACAAGTTGTTAATAAACAATAACTTTCGTAGACCACCAACCACATGTAAAAAATGCCTTGCATTGGTTCTACCTTTAGATGTCCCCTTGGGGCATAAGAAAAAGACGATTGAACGATTATATTTTTTGGATTTTCAATGGAACTAATGTAAATGTATTTTTTGATTCAACATTTGTGTTGTAAAGTGGTTGGTTGCATGTCACAATAATTACATCAAAGATGGGGACTAAACCCTATAAAATATACTCAAGGACTTTGTTTATTTTATTTATTGAGTTTTATTAATATTTTATTTATTTTTAAATATTAATATTAAATTAAATTAATTTAATATACTTTTAACCCTAACAAATTAATTATTTTTTCACTAACCAAATATAATACTTATATTTCCTTATGAGGAGATTCATGAACAATTATTATAATGTTATCAATAAAATAAATGAAAAACTAACATTCAATAAGAGTAATTATTCAAATTAATTTCTTCATTCATTAACAAAATCCAATATTTCCATGCATGTTGATAAAAAATCAACAAAGTGCAATACGTAGGATATTTTGTTAATAGAAGATTGAATTAATACTTACATACTTTTACATATTTTTTGAATAGAACATTCATAAAGTTGTTAATAGAGTTAAAAATTGTAAAACCATTTAATCGAAAGTGTATCGATCAAACTTTATTACTATATATTATTTATTTTTAATAATTTAAACTTAATTAAATAAATTTGATATATTATAATAGTTGAGTAATATAAATTAACAAAATCTTTGGAAAATTTAAATATAATAATTGTGATTTTAGTAAACGTTTATATTATAGTGTTGTCTTGTAATATTTGAATAACAAAAATTAGTAAAATAACATTATTATTAATGAATATTTATATCATAATGTTATTATTACAATGTATGAAAAAGACATCACTATTCAAATTAGAATCATTTCACTCATCATATTTATGTATTTTTCTTTGTAAACATGTTTAATCAACATATGTATCTTTTTGGACAACAAACAATTCACCTTGAAGAAGAATTAAACATTATATAGCATTAATGGTTATAAGTTTTTCTAATCATAATCCAAAGTAAATGATTTTATAAAACTAAATTTAAACATTATATATATAGAAAATCTAAATTCTAATGAGTGATACATATCAAATTTAATTTAAAAACAGAGAAATCATTAGAATGATCATAATACATTTTATAAATCAAACAACAACAACAACAACAAAAACAACAATATGATTTGAAAAAACACAATATACACATGTGTGTTATATTATTTATAGCATATCAGTGTGATTGAAAACGCACCAGTGTGGTTTTTACGTAAAAATGCATCGACAAACAATTTAATTGACAAAGTACATATGCAAAGCTCTGCAATTAAATTTATGTGCAGGAAATCACTCTTCGATGTCTCTCATAATTTAGTGCACAGACTCAATCATCTGTCACTCCCTCGACGCTTTGGCTTGCATCTCCTCCTCTATGGGACACTCGACCTTCTCCAAGTTACCGTCCTCATCATTCATGTAGCCATAATATGAATGGATGTTAATTCGTTTGTAAATTTCATACCTACACCTCCTCTTCTTTGTCTCGAGGGGGTTTATCAAATAGATCTTTGAGATCGGGGAGGAATTTTGTAGCCCCAAAGTATCTGTAA
>ML782812.1:1569850-1581522 GCA_009831015.1 Picea engelmannii
TTGGACAACAAACAATTCACCTTGAAGAAGAATTAAACATTATATAGCATTAATGGTTATAAGTTTTTCTAATCATAATCCAAAGTAAATGATTTTATAAAACTAAATTTAAACATTATATATATAGAAAATCTAAATTCTAATGAGTGATACATATCAAATTTAATTTAAAAACAGAGAAATCATTAGAATGATCATAATACATTTTATAAATCAAACAACAACAACAACAACAAAAACAACAATATGATTTGAAAAAACACAATATACACATGTGTGTTATATTATTTATAGCATATCAGTGTGATTGAAAACGCACCAGTGTGGTTTTTACGTAAAAATGCATCGACAAACAATTTAATTGACAAAGTACATATGCAAAGCTCTGCAATTAAATTTATGTGCAGGAAATCACTCTTCGATGTCTCTCATAATTTAGTGCACAGACTCAATCATCTGTCACTCCCTCGACGCTTTGGCTTGCATCTCCTCCTCTATGGGACACTCGACCTTCTCCAAGTTACCGTCCTCATCATTCATGTAGCCATAATATGAATGGATGTTAATTCGTTTGTAAATTTCATACCTACACCTCCTCTTCTTTGTCTCGAGGGGGTTTATCAAATAGATCTTTGAGATCGGGGAGGAATTTTGTAGCCCCAAAGTATCTGTAATCGGGTCCCTTGTCAGTGGCATCAGGCACGTCAATTTAATTCCCTTCCAAGTTCATCATCTTGGCCCCTACTTTGGCATAATTAAGACTATCAATCTCTATGATCATATCTTCCCAATGCCCCTTTTGTCTGATCGGCAAGAAAGGAACCCCGGTGCATGTATTAATTATAATACTTTGTTAACCTCAAGAATGACATAAGACCCATATTGTATATTCAATAAAACTTAATAAACAGATTTGAAAAACAAATGATGATCCATAAGCTTCATGAGCATGCCATATCATTAAGTATCAAGCATTTATTTGGCCTTAACCTACTCTTCCATGAGATCCCCAATCATGTATTTACTAAGAAGCTCATATTTCTTCTTCTCCAAAACCATGCACTCAATCTCTTTCTCGTCTGGAAAGCGTACATGGGAAGCAAAATCTCACTCTCTATGTTGTTGGTTTCTCTTGTCTTTCTCTTCCATTTCTTCCTCCACATATTCTTCTTTCTCGAATAGGACCAGCTTAATGGTGTTGATGTTTATATTGGTTAAGATCCAAACAACAACCTCATGAGGGTCAAATATCACCCTTTGTTTTTATAGACGTGGTACTCCTCTGTATTTTTTGAAAGATTGATCTTGATACTTGAAATATTAAAATAATGGATATTCAAAAAGAAATCTCAATCTTTATCCCTCAACAAAATATAAAATATTACTAATTGGAAAATAATGCATTCACAAAGAGAATTCCTGAGAAGATGACCAAGAACCTTCAAAGACTAAAATAAAAAATATGCAGAATATTGTACATAAATAAATAACCATTATATGAAATATAGTATAATTATCACATCTATAACAGTATCATAATTTTGATCACATTCATAAGAAGGGAAGAAAGAAGTCCATAATTGAGAGAACTTTAAAAGAATATTTCATTCAAACTAAGAGAGAAGTAATTGAAATTACACCCAAAAAAAGTTATCTTGGGAGTAACTCCCAAATAATAGTCTTAAACGATTTTTTTTTTTAAATAAAATAGCATTCATCCAAATGGACTGGGATTGGGCTCCTGTGGACCATAAAATGAGAGTGGAACAGGGATGAATTTTATTTTTACTAGGGGAATCGGTAACAACGGCAGTATCGTACTCGCGTGACACGGGGTCAAATCCTGTCGGCCGCCTTATAACCCCTAGGGAGAAACACACAGCCCGCAAGAACGCCCTCCGAGTAAATCGGGGTGAGAATCGACCTTGAGACCTCATTTTACATAGTTCCTTCCATTTACACGGCACTTGTCAATCGGTCTACACCCCTGTGGGCCACCAACTATCAATATAATCCCTCATAGGTGCGACAGTTATTTCTTGTTTTACTCTTATACCAAATAATGAATCCTCTATTTCTTAGTATTCAATTTAAATTTGATGTAATGTATCTTATATATCTTCATTCTTGTTGACATAATTGACTAACCAACTTTCTACTTCAAATTCTGAATATTTTGTTAAACTGTTAAATCTTTCGATCGTTGCATATTTCAATGATTCTATTTTTTCTTCAAATTGCTCCTTGGACATAAATATAGACTTTAAAATTATCTTCGGGTCATCAACTTCTCTAGTTGTTCCAGCAAGATCCAACTCAACTAACTTTAGATAAAATTCTCCCCTCTCGACACTTATAGTATCAAAATCGGCCAATATTTCCTTAAAACATTTTATTCTTTTAATACAACAAGATTATAATTATTTTATGTGGACCACGGAGGGTAGGTCTTCTTCTTTTATTTTAAGCTCACTCATGTTTGAAACATTAATAACAAAAGTAGTAATTTCCCCTCTATAAAAATCTTCATCATTTTCCAAATCAACTCGAAGGAACTATTTCAAATTCATCATGTTTTATGCCAAAGAAATGAAACTATTCACTAGTTCCCATGTATCAAGAATTAAAGATAATCTCTTCTCAATATTTTTTCCAACTTGCCTTCTAACTGCAACTAGTAATCTTGATGTCCCTCTTAATTTTGAACTAGACTCTAGTGTTCCATCAAGAGTATCTGATGGTTGCATTGTACCGATTGGGATAACAAATATGGGTGGGGGTATTAAGCCAATATCCAATTCTCTAATCATGTCTTTGATATTAGCATTTTCACTCTCCATATCACTAACGAATATTTTAAGGGATTCACCTATGGCCTCATGGATCTGCACAATTCTTGATCGCGAGACTCCATTTAGGTCAAGTGTTGAGCCTATCTTTCCTTGAACCTTTTTATTTCTTTCAATGGGTTTCTCAAAAACTAATTTATTTGAAATTTTATCAAACAGAGCGCTATTCAGAGTCATGGATTCCTCTTCAAATAAAACCGGTTTTTATGTGACCAGTTCTGTTGCAACTTCTCTACTTTCTTGCACTATTTTCTCCTCATTGGAGAATTATATGTCCTCAATGTTTGCATCCAAATCCATGTCTTCAAGAGTGATTTCATATTCAGGTTCGACCTCATTTTCTCCTTCATGATTTGTTTGTCTTTTTCTTTTACTGGTTATTGGAAGCTTATGGGGTTTTTCAAGACTTCCCCTAGTAGGGTTATGATCACCTATGTCATCAAAGTTATTGATTGAGGATTTCTTTTTCTCTTGAGTAGTAGTTTGAGTTATCTCTTTTGATGGGCCACATTTTTTTGAAAAAATGGGAGTCCTTGTACTCCTTTCATTTAGAAATTTTTCATGTCGTCAATGTTGTCCAATGGCATTAACCACAATTTCAATATCTTCTTGATTCCTTTTAATAGGAAGAGCCTAAGTACATTGGCTATCCCCTTCATCTTCTTCAAATAAAAAGTTATTTGCAAATGCAACACTATAACCCACATAAATCATATGATTTAGGAATGTCTAGTGTTGGCCCTTGACCAAGTTTTGAGGATCCTTGGTCATGTTTGACCTATTTTGGAACTCTGACAGGTTGTCGAAGGTAGAGCGCAAGTTGAAGCGGACATCGCGGGATCTCGGCCCCTTGTTTAGGGTTTTTTGGGTTTTGGTCTTATGTAATTAATGAACTGGTTAAATACTAATACTGGTTAAATATTGATGAGATGTAATTGTTAAGTGCTTTGATAGAATATTGTAATCACGGATTTGTGTCCCAGCTAAGGTTGCAGACACTGGAGTCCTACAACCACACCTGCCTCTACCTCGGGTGAGACTGCATCTGCTTCACAGGTGTTGCCGAAAGGGCCGGTAGTTAGGGTTTTTTTGGTACACTCTTGAGTGTTGAACCCTGGGTCTTCCCTTGTGCCAAAAAATGGTTCCATTGTCGGGACCTGAAACTGTGATTGTTGGGAACTGAAGTAAAGAAAAAAAGAATCTTTGTGTGTAGATCTGTTTCTGAAGTGCACAGTATTCTACCTAAAACTGTGATTGCTAGCAACTGAAGAAAAAAGAAAGATTTGTGTGTAGATCTATTGCCCTAGTGTGCAGTATTCTACTTGACATGTAAAGCTCTGTGCTAAGAAGAGAATTCAGATCTGAAGAAAAGAGGTAATATATTGAATCTTTGTGCTCTGATAGAGGTAAGAACAGTGAAAAGTTTTGATTGAAAAGGTAAGATAAGTGGAAATTTTAATTTCGAAAGAATTGATCTAGGTATGTTTGATCAATTTTTTCCTAGCCTAAAAACTAGGGCACAGTTAGAAGAAAGAAGATTTTATATGAGTAGATATGATAGAAATGATGAAAGATATGTTATTCCTATGCATAGAAAGAATGTTTGGACTAACAAATGGATGCAAGATCCTAGAAAGAATTTTTTGCAGGTTAGTTACTGTGACCCTAGTGTGTAGTATAGGAAAGGTTGGGGATCATTCAAAAGAAAGAGAAGATTAACTCTTTACTATAGTTGCATAAGACCGAGACATCTTGCTAAGGAATGCCCTGGTAGAGATCCTATTTGTCTTTGTTGTAACGCTGTGGACCATGAAGTTTTGGATTTCCCTAGAATGATTGCTAAGGTTGAAAGAATGGATATGAGACAAGAAAACCCTGAGGAAGATCAGGAAACTAAGACCATGGCAGAACCCCAGAAATAATTAGAGAATGTATTGCTACAAATGAAAGAAACCCTAAATGATCACAGAAATATCAACTTACCAGAGATATTCAAAGGAAAAGAATGCATAGAAACAAGAATACGAGACTTCGACATTGACTGTGTTCTGGATGAAGAAACATAGTTTAACATCATGACAGAAAGAACTTGGGAAATTTTAGGAAGGCCTGTTATGATTCCTGCATTGGGAGGAATAGGATTATTTAAAGGAAAGTTCATAACCCTATGTGGAAGACTCACCCAGATGTCTATGAGTGCTCATGGAACTTCCACAGAGGAAGATTTTGAGGTTGTTAAATTTATTGATAACGACACCCCATTTTCTATGTTACTAGGAAAAACCTGGATTGAGAAGGATCATGCCAGAAGAAAAGAAGAGGAAATCTTATAACAAAAGAATAAAGAATTAAAATATTTTGTGACTAGGAGGATAGTGCACTTGATTGAAGAACAGGAGAATAGAGTGAAGCTATTTAGAACCATAAACTTGGATGTCAAAGTTGAAAGAACACAAGAAGACTCACTGAAGAGTGGAGCACCTACCCCAGACAAAGAAGAAGTATTTCCCTTGAACCCTATGAAAAAATATCAATAGCGCAAAGTTACTATGCCAAAAGGAGATAAGAATCAAAATGGAAAGAGGAATATCGAGACGAAGATCACAGGGAAGAAGGATAGAAATCTCAGTAAGAAGAGAGAAAATTTGTAGAATGTTCTAGAGGGGACTTTGAAGAATAAAGATTTGCAAAACTGGAACTTCGTCGGGATATCAGAAAAGCGCAACATGGCACTTTGTCGTGGCGAAGCAATATAACCGTTGGAGGAATTATAATCGTTAGACTGACACCCCCAAATGGTTAGAGCAGTAGTTACGACCGGAAAGCTCATCTTCAAACCATTGGGACCGCGCTACAACGGACATAATCGCATTGATGAAGGCCTCTTTTCCATTGGATAAGACTCGTTACATCGATGTCTACTTATTCCACCGATTGTTGCAGCGAGAACACTTTTTTGAATTGTATCCAAGACAAATAATTGCTACCATGTTGCGTTTACTAAGATTGACACATGTTCTATTGCTCTGAGCACCCATTCATCAATTTGAGTTATCCGATCTTGAGCGTTTATGTCAGACGAAAGCAGCATAGCTAAAAAGTGTGTAGAAGAAGTTCTAATCGATCTAATCACCGAGAAAATAATTTCCACAGGGATTTAGGCCTCGTTGATGAGAGGAGTGGAAGTCTCCTTGTCGATTGTCTGCAGATCTAGACCATCCCGAGCTATAGCAGAGAAGAGAACCAAGCATTGATATGACTTGGTGAATCTGAAGTTAATCCTGACTATCCTACCCGACTACATCCCGCCTTTGGCTGGCGCTGTGAGTCATGATAGTGTCCCAAGGGATTTCGATTATACCTTAGTTACTGTGTACCTCTCGAAGGGGATACGTGCAATTAGACACAGTAGGATAAGATCGTGACATTAAAATTCAGCAACTTCAACCTAGGGGACCACAAGAACCACAGTACGCTTGCTCCTCACATGTACTTGACTAGGAAAAAGGGGAAGAACTTGAGGATAATCCCCCAACCATGGACTATGAACCTTGCGCAGTCCACCATCCTAAATGTGATGAAGATTCCACATTTTGGAATGCACCATGAGGTTAACGGGTGTGTCAAGATCCTATTATCATGCTACCATGACGACTATCTATGGCTAGACACACGCATCACATTCGATCTAACGTTGATCAATAGGATCACCGGATTGAGCATGCAGGGACTCGACCCACGGGACTTCTACCTAGGGAAGGTTGCAGACTGTGTACTAGAACAGAGGATTAAAGACACATATGGCGATGTAGAAAAGGGGACACGAGGCTATAAGGTAGCTTCCGTCCAAAATGGTGCAGTGCGTCTGGCTTGCCAGCTAATCACAGGAAATATGGTGAGGAAGAACAGACCTACGCATGTCACGGGTTTCACCGTTGACCTCACCGGAAAATGTGTATAAGGACTCCAAATGAACTGGGTGGAGTACTTATTCAACCAGCTCGAATTGGATTGCCGCGAAGCTCAGGATCAGGGCTATGAGTTCCATTTTAGTTGGTTGTTGATCCTCATATCATTTGTTGCTTGGGAGATGCCGAAAGGTGCGACCGTCCCAGATATTAATCCATTCGAGCCACTCATTGTGAAGTTCACCACGCTCTGGTACTTGAGCGACATGGGAAAACAGTGGCAGTCGAACGCAGTATTTCACACATACTATCTCCAGTTGAAGAGGGCTATTGGGGATGTCCCTCACATGATGTCAAACACCCTACACCGGTTCAGACCCCTCATGAAGTTTTGTGTAGATCGACAATTTATTTATATCACTGCCTGTGTAGACGATCATAAAGAAGAGTTGCAGTCATACTATAAGCTCACAGAGGAGGAACTCAAGGAGATAAATAAGGACTGGTTTGCAGAGCTCCTTATACCTGCTGACCCCGTAGATATGTTTGATCCTGAACTACTTGGTAGCTCATAGGCCACTCACGAAGAACACGATACACCTAGAACTAGCAGAAGGAAGAAGACTGAAGAGGTACAAAACCTAAGCAATGCATTAGAAGAAACCGCTTTAGAATCACTGGGACGAGGAGGTGATGAAGAAGTAGATAAAGAAGAGACCAATGGAAAATATTATTAGCAAAAGGAAGGTGAAGTAACACCGCCTAGGGATCTTGTTGATGAGGTTGATCCCTTTAAGAAAAGAAAGGTTTCCCCTATGAAACCTACCTCGAGGAAGAAATCCATAGCTAGTAAAACCAAGTTGCAGACCGTGCTCACACTCGATGACTTTGAATTCATCATCGCAACAGTATCATATGCTTCGAAGGATATTATGCAGTACATAGAAGCCAAGAAAGCAACCATGTATGATAGGATTGAGACAGAACTCAAAGGGGTACAATAACCCCTTCAATCTAGTCCCGCATTATCCAATGTGTCCCCACCATCAGAAGAACCAAAGTTGGGAGATGAACCTACCCAACTCCACAGAATAGCTCATGCGACTAAAGCTCACCTTCGTCGAGCACAAGAAGAGAAAGAACAGGCCAGGGTGGCCCTGAAGCAAGCACAATAGGAAATGGTAGAGCAATGTCGAGTTGCGTAGTAGGAGAAGGATGAACTCCATGTCAAGTTCGAATAGGAGAGAGAATGGATCTAGTAAGAGAAAGAGAAGTTGCTCATAGAGAAGCTCGGATTCAAAGAAGCAGTCAGCAGAGCACTTCACTCTGTGATAGGCTTAGAGAAAAAGGGGAAAGAACCAGTGGAGCAGCAAGTAGTGCAACTTGAGAAAGCTATCTAGCAACTTCAACAGAGAATCGCAGACCTAGAGCTATGAACAGTGTCAAGTACCCTGCAGGACGTACAAGATAAAAGAGAAGCCACTGCCCAGAGAATAGTTGAGAGGATCAGAGCATTCACTCTGGAATGTAAACAACTCAGCAGTAGAAGTGCACAAACCTACAAGCGACTTACTGAATACTTTGAACTAAAGGCACTAGAGTCATAGCTCTAAGAGGTAAATAATCAATCAAAAACAGTACAGGTGCAGTTGAAGCTCCTTTCAGCAGTTGAAAGGATGATGCGATCCTAGGAACAACGCACTTCTCAACAGTAGGTCCACAACATACGGATCAAAGTCATGGAAGTAACTTAGAGGCTCCAACCAATCCAGGATGAAGCGTGCCAACTATTTGAGGAGATTGAAGGCCGAGGAGTAGAGCTGGAACAAATAGTCACTACAGTCAAACAACGCTTAGAGGGACCTTTCAATGAAGCAGTTATCCGAGATTTCATCGAGATGGATGCCTTGGAGCAGCAACAGGTCGAAGCAGCTCAAGCCAAGCTCGAGGATTTTGAAGCAAAGATACCCAGACCATAGTGACTCGGGATGAGTCACAGGTGAGTGTTGGGAGCCTATTGGCCCTTGACCAAGTTTTGAGGATCATTTTTCATGTTTGACCTATTTTGGAACTCTTACAGGATGTCGAAGGCGAAGCGCAAGTCGAAGCGAATATCGTGGGATATCGACCCCTTGTTTAGGGATTTTTGGGTTTTGGGCTTATGTAACAGGTATGGGAATGTTGTCCCATGGGTTTACCCATGTTTAGTCCCATTTTGTAATGTATAAATAGAAATCTAATGTAAGTAGAGGGAGGTGCAAGTGTGTGATACCAAGTGCTAAGTGCAAGTGATAGTTGTACATGCTTTGTGCTCGTTGTGTGAGACTTGAAAGGCTAAGTTCAAGTAACTGTAAGGGATTGAGTAGAAGCTTTGTGTTGTAACCTAACTTAGGGAAGGAGGATTTGGCGAGGTGTGCACAGATCTCATGTCCTATGCACAGTAGGATTTTATGTCTCTGTGCATGTAGAAGATTGACAGAAGATAATAAAAGAGAAGAAGAGTTGGTGAACGTAGCCCCAGGCTGGGGGTGAACCATGTATATCCAGTGTTGTTATGATTTGTGCGATGTATTGATGTGTTTACTTTCTTAGTTCTTTTGCATAGATAAATGATAGATAGATGTGTTGATGTTTTGTGCTTAATAATATGAATAAGTGCTAGATCTAACCTATATGAATGTGATTAGTGCTCGACGACACTAGATCTAGGTGAATAATGTGATTCTTTGTAATTAGGGCTTTAACTACGAAGTAGATACTAGTTAAATACTGATGAACTGTAATTGCTAAGTACTTTGATAGAATATTGTAATCACAAATCTGTTTCCCAGTTAAGGTTGCAGACATTGGAGTCCTGCAACCACCCCTGCCTCTACCTCGGGTGAGACTACATCTGCTTTGCAGGTGTTGCCTAAAGCGTCGGTAGTTAGGGTTTTGTTGGTGCACTCTTGAGCGTTGAACCCTGGGTATGCCCCTATGCCAACATCTAGTAAGGTTGAACCCTTTGACTTCATCTACTAGTTTTAAGTTGAATTAATCGATTTGAACCAAAAATTCATCAATGTTTATAATGTTTTTCAATACTATTTCTCTAACCTTCTAGGGAAAAGGGATAAATTGCCTTTTCCTTTTTTCAAGGAAGAAATAAGCCCAAACTCGATATTGTCTGCACATTTATTCTACAAACATCTTATCTGACACATAATATGGAAGGTCTAATGGTCTTTCTTTAGAACAATAAACATGGATGACACTAAATTGTTCCACTGCTTCGAAATTTCCTCTTTTATATAGAAATGTTGTCACTTCTAAAGACAATATTGAAGTACTTGGCCCAAATACGAGCTTCTTAAAATGAGAAACAAATGAATTATGCACTTTGTAAAAGTGGTACATAGCCTTTTGTTTCCATAAGGCGGGGTACCATGTCTGAACTAGGTCAATTTTGCAATTGACATGTTTTGGTAAATGAAACTCTTTAAAAACATGACAATTTGTGATAGCAAAGATTAAGTACAAGGAAATAAAGGAATTTATTATTCTTTCTAAAATTTGATAGTTGAAAGGATATTTCGCTGGAAATAATGTTCGCCCAATCGAAAAAAAAAAATCACGAATGAAGAAATATATGATCTATAGATCCAAACAATGAATTGTAGCAGCTGATTCTTTTCTAGCCACCCTAGCGAAAATCCATGCCATGTATCGGTAGGGATACCTTAGTAAATTAACATGGATAGTTGATAAGTCATATGGCATCGTGGTCGGATCTTCAAGATATTCTTGCAAGAGCTTGAATCCACCATTTCTCACATTCAAGAACTCTTTAGCTTCGTCCCTTTTATGTGATTGTTGGATCTAGAAGTCTAAGCATTCTTCTAAAAATAGAAGGAATTAAAGAAATTGGGGATTCACCCTAAAGTTGAATTATCTGTTGGTTTTTATCAAACTTATCTATACACCGAGAAGTTTTTTCTTTGCAATCAAATACTTTAGGAACGGAACCTATTGAAGCAACCCCAGATGTCCAAATTTGATTAGAACATCTCTCAGGAGGTGGAAATGTCGAATAATATTAAACTAGCCTATACATGCTCCAAGAATATTAAAGTGTATCAAATGGGGGTAAAATCAGCATTCCTAAATGGAGATCTAGAGGAATAAGTATACATTGAGCAACCACAAGGATTTCAGTTGTCAGAGAAAGAAAATTATGTTTGCAGGTTGAAGAAATCCTTATATGGTATCAAACAAGCCCCCAGGGCATGGTAATCAAGGTTGGACAGATACCTACAACAGCAAGGGTTCAAGAAAGGAAATGCAAACATCAATATCCACATAAAGGTAAATCAAGATAGTATCTTGTTAATTGAAGTTTATGTTGATGATATTATTTTTGGAAGTGATGATGAAAGGATGAGTCAAAAGTTTTCCAAATATGTAGAATGAATTTGAGATGTCTTTGCTTGGAGAGTTGTGTTTCTTTTTTGGTCTTTATATATATCAGAGCAACAAAGGTATCTTTATCTCTCATACCAAGTATATAAGAGAAATGTTGAATAAGTTTGGAATGGCATATTGCAAACCAGACAGTACTCCTATGAAAACCAATTGCAAGTTAAGTAAGGATGATGATTCTAAGGATGTGGATCAGAGACAATACAGATCGGTGATTGATACTTTACTCTATGTGACAACTTCTATACCATACGTGATGCAAGAAGTTGGACAGGTTGTAAGGTTTCAAGCAGCACCAAAGGAAACACATGTTATGGAAGTGAAGAGGATATTCATATACCTCAAAGGTACAAAATAATTTGGATTATTGTATCCAAAAGGGAAGGATTTGTCCCTTGTTTCCTACACAGATGAAAATTGGGCAGGTTTCATTGATGATAGAAGAAGTACAAGTGGA